>VZRO01002622.1:1291407-1309382 GCA_013397915.1 Daphoenositta chrysoptera
CCCGCGCTCCTCTCGGCGCTGCGCAGGGACCCGCGGGCGCTGCTGGTCCCCGAAAGAGCCGTGTCAGTTTGACGAACTGAACAAACCCTCTTTTCAGCAGCCGGCCGGCCGGCTTTGGTGGCTCCTCTGCATCTCTCGGGGAGCAGCGCCGGGAAAGATGGGCATTCCGCGGGGTTGGAGCCTGAAGGGCAGCCGGCAGGGAGGTCTCCTTGTCCCGCTCCCCGCAGCGGGCTTGCAGGTAGGCCTGGCTGCAGCAGCACATGTGGCTGCTCTGTAATTAAAGAGTTGGGCACCATTAAAGAGCTTCAGAAAGATTATATGGTTTCAGATAAATAGGATTATGGATCTCCCTGTCCTCTCTGATCATTACTCCAACCAACACTCAGGAAAACCACTTATAATAATCCCGTTCAAGAAGCCCTGATGTTTTATTAATCTGTCCCTGCTTTCATGGCTCTACAGAGAACAAACTGGAGTCCCAGCTCCAAGGAGGGGCTTTCTTGGTCACAAGCATCTGGAGAAAAAGCCCCAAAGACAGGAGTGCATCTCTCCTGGAGGAAACCTGGCTGGAAGTTGCCAGCTGTGAAGGTCCTGGCAAAGAAGTGCTGATTTGAAGCTGGCTGGAGCCTGTGCTTGAACTGGACATGGGGTTTTCATCTATCCAGGCTCTTGCTCCACATTCTCCATGGGTGTCAGAACTAGCAGCACAACCCAAGGTGCTCCTTGGCTACTGGTTGCACAAGCAGCCACATCCTGCACACAAAAGCCTTTATACTTACACACACAATGAGCTCTTTCAGTTACATTTACTTTTACCTTATGTTTCAGTCAAGTGTAAAGAGCCTTTGGGTAAAAGGTCAGAGACATAAATCCAACCATGATGGAGTTGTGCTGAGAAAATAATACTGTTCCTACTTCCTGAATGGTAAAGAAACCTCTTTGTTAAAGTGGATGCCAGTGGGTTTAAAGTGGGAAACACAAAGACCTTTGCCACTGTAAGATGGGAAGAAGAAATATGTCCAGACCCTTCAGCAAGAATTAAACCTGTCTCCAAGCAAGGGGAAGATGTCTTCCCTTTAACATCCCAGTCATCAGGGTTCTCAGCTGCAAGGAGTAGATGGACCAAATCCTGCCACAGCAATGGAGTGACAGCCCAGGGTCACAGACCATGGACAAAGCCACAGCAGGGGCAGCTTCCCCTCCTGCCACTAACCAAACACAGATATTGCCTCCCTAACTACGAAGACTCACTGATGAAACCAAGAGTTTCTGGTTCAGTGCCTTGCCCAAGCTAACACAAGGCAGCCTCTTCTCAGGACACACACTGTATTCATCCTCAGGCCGAGGAAGCTCAGATGGTGTCAGCAATGGTTTGCACAGCATGGGTGGCAGTGTCATCAGAAAAGGTCAAGCAAAGTAAACCTCACTTGTTTGTCTGTGCTCTGAAGGGAAAATGCTCTGGCACAGTCAGGAGCTGTGAAATCCATTTTGAAGATTAAAATATCTCAGAAAAAAAATGAAATTGCCTGGTCTGAAGCCCTGCTTCTATTCAGTGCTTTTAGTACTGAGCATAACTGCCCAGATGCAGCTTCTCTGCCTATCACTGCTGCACCTTTGCAGGCAAGGAAGAATTGTAACAAATATCCTGTTTTGGTGTTGAACCGGAGAGCTGCTCTGTCCCATCTTGGAGAGATCTGATGAGAACCCCCATCCCTAGCACTTCTGTAGAGCTTTGAAATGGACACTTTGCTTATGTCAGACACGAGTGCAGTTCACTAAAGGTAATGGAAATGTCACCTAGGTGGTCAGAGAGTGTTGCTGCTGACCCTCTGGAGCCAAAAAGGAGAGGTATTTCTGTAGGCAAGCAGTTTTGTGCTCCAGAATAGACCTGGAGACAGGTAAATTGTTGATGGGTGAAGGGAGGTGATTGCAATTCAGAAAAACTCAGACGTGCTGCTGCAGCTGGCCATGGGTGCCTGCAGTGATGGGGGGAACGGACAGGCTGAGCAGCCCTGCAGAAGCAGAGGCCTGGCAACTGCAGTGCTTGCAACACTTGAACAGTGCATCACCCTTACTAGAGCATCTTTAAAACCAAGTTCTGCAGCCATCTCTTGGGACATGGATACAGCAGAGCAGGAAGCAACCTTGGGGCAGGAGCTGAATTACATGATCATTCAAATTCCTTTTCAGCCCAGTTTTCTCTGATTTTATACTTAGATTTATTTGCAATCTGATTACAGCAGGAGATTGAAATAGCAAGCAAGTAAGTTCATGCTGAACAAGTCAAACTGACAACAGGTAAGGCTTCCTGGCCTCACAATATTTGATACTGCAAATGCACATGTATGATCAACCAAGCTAATTTTATCACTGCTGAGAAGTGAATCATCAGTCCATTTCTCATAAGAAAGGGATCCTGCCATCCTGTGCTCCATCCTGCCTGGTCCTGTTCCCACTGCTTGCCCTTACGCCCATGGACTGAGAACTGCAAGTCTCTCATCGCACCACTTTGCATTTGCTTTGCCTTCATCCTGCACTGTTGTGAGCAAGACACGCAAGACAAGGTAAGCAGACCCTGGGCTTGAACACGTGGACAGCAATCCAGGCCATTCTGCAACATGCCAACTTTTGGTTCCCCCACCCAGGACCGTGCCAGGAGGTTTCACACGCTCTTTGAGGATGAGTGTGTCTTGAGGAATGTAGGGTGAAATGTAAAGTGATTTTTGGTCTGCTGCATGCAGGCTCTGTTGTTACAGGAGGGGTCATCTGCCTAGTGTTTGCAGCCTGGACAGCTGGTTTGGGAGTGATTCATGCTGTTAGAACTGCTCTGCTTTGGGGGTCAGGCTGGCTCTTTAGGACTGCCACCAAAGACAAGCTTTTACTTGAAGTCTGTGAAAGATACCATTTTTCCTGTTAATTTTTCCAGTGCTGGTGTTCATATGGATGGAATAGACAGTTTCTGCCACAAGCTATCTTCCTGGCCATTAAGGTTTTCTGGAGTCACGCAGGGTCCATACTTTGGCCCTTCAGTAGCTCTTTGCAACAGTCCTGCCTTCATTTTGCTTTGTCTTTTCTCTGGATTTGATTACTTCTCCATATATTGCTTTGGTGCAATTTTGCTCGCTGTTTTGTGCAACACGAACAGAGGGAGCAAGTGCTGCATTGTAGGTCCCCTCTGCTCCTGAAGGCCCACTGAGAAGAAGGTGAGGATGGAAATGGAATTTTCAGCCTAGTTCAAAGAAGAGGTACTACAGTCCCCAGACAGGCTCTTAGGAGTCAGGTCATGTGTGATGGCATAAGTAGTTAAATATCTAACCCTTGGGCTAAGATTTCTTCATTTAGGTTTTTATGGTGACAATTAAAAACCCAGGAAAAAGTCAAGAGAGGGAGTGATACAGCAAAACATTCTCTAGTAAAAGGTAACTTCTGAAGAAGGACTTGCAATTGCTGGAGCCTTTCTTTGCCCTCTGATCCACAGCCCTGCCTCATCCAGGAAATCTGTCTCCCTTTCGATTTCCTTCCAGTGGCTGGTTTAAACTCTCTCGCACACACACTTCTCCCTCCAGACAGCTTCAGCTGCTTTCCATTTCCTTCCTCGTCCTGTGTGCACTCCCAGCCAGGTACCCAGCACACCTGCTCCCACCTGCTCCCACCACCAGCAAGCAGCAGCGGGACAGGGAGGGGAGCCAGCCCAGAGATCACACCCATTGCAGCTCCCTGCCAAAAACAGAGAAGGGGGTAACACCTGTGAAACCAGGGTGTTCATAGATCTGCTGCCACAACTAAAAAGAGGGAATGAATTGTGTTCTGCATGTTGCTTTGTTTGCAGATACACAGAACATCAAATTAAATGTCTGCCTGCAAGCAGACACATTCCATCAATGACCACCAAATCCAGGTAGGTGTGAACCATGCTGGAGCACTGCAGAGAAGTGCAGACACACGTGTGTGTCATAAGGAAATATGCACCACAACTTGAACTTTTTTTCCCCACATTCTTGCTTAGGAAGTAGAGGGAAAGTGAAGAACATATTAATTGCATGTTTGCATATGGCAAGGATCCATGAATGCTGTGGTTTCAGTGAGCACCCAAATGCTATGTGGGGAATGAAAGGGAAGCCACAGAGCTCAGCACTGCAATTATTATTCTTTCTGGGGTAAACTTGGGGCCCTTGGATAGATTTAAATCAGCCTTGCAAACAAGGAGCAAGTGACAGGCAAGGAAGGAGGAAAGACCTAGGAAAAGGAAAGCCTTGAATACAAGGCACCGGATCCTAGGAACATCCCTTCACAGAACCCCTTTAGACTCCTGGGAATGTGGCTAAGCTGCCTGTGGCTGTATGTCTTTCTGCCAGTATATCAGAAAGCAAAGTCCCCAAATAGTAAATGGGTACTATTACAAAAGATGAGAACTGAAAAGCACTTTGGGAGTAACTGATACAGGAAGAAAAATCTCTTTGTAATTATTTCACTTCTTCATGGCAGGCTAAGAATGTTCCTTTGCCTTGTCACACACAATCTCCCCTTCCTGCTCTATAGCTCAAAGAGCATAGGCTGGCAATCTCCCTGGGGAATCAGACAACTTTCAGGATGACTGGGTGAAGAGTAACTTCAGTATGAGGGCATCTCCTTCCAGCAATTTGTTAGCATTTGAAGACACCGTGTGAATGGGAAGCTGCAGGACAGCAGAAGAGAGTGGCTGCCTCTGTTTCCTATGTACTACTTTTTATTATTAAGGCTTCTAGCCTTCATGGTTGCAAGACCTGCTTGCAAAAGGGACCCAGGCAGATTTCACAGGGCTGGAGACAACCTGAAGAGTTATTCTTAGGGACATATTATACTGGATATATTACCCAATTTCTCCTAACCATTTTCTACAACTCAAATCTTTCCCTAGGAAGGATGAAGAGCTGCACACTCTGACTGAATTTTACCCCAAGAAGGCACCTTGCATCAAGGAGTGGGAAGCAAACAGATTTGGTACAGGAGGCAGCTGAAGAGCTGCTGGAACAGGACTGGATGACTCAGGGCAAGGGATGGCAACAACTCTGCTTTGACACACTGTATGTGCCATATAGAGTCAACTCCAAACTCCCAGTTACCCACATGATGACTAGAGGACAATCCATGCAGATTTGTGCCGCTTGACCCCTCAAGCATGGAGGAGAAGTTGGACACTCGCATCTTGGCTACATCCAACAGAATCTGCCCTGGTCAGAACCAAGCAGATACAGCACATGCAGGATGCTCAGGGGAGTGGGGGGTAATGTTCCCTGTACTGCCAAGGGTTAAAAGCAAGGTCCATATCCACAAGAAATCCTGTGAGAAGAAAAACGCAACCCAGCAATTCAGGCATGTCTCACCCCCGTTCAAATGACATTGTTTCAGTGCCGTCTGCCTCACCCCTCAGTGGTAATTACAGACTTTCACTACAGGGGGAAGAGAACACGGTGGAAGAAACCTTCATTACAGACATCTCCTAGAGAAAAGCAACCCCAGTGTAATGTCTCAGGCACGTAGCCAGGATCAGCCACCAAAGAAAAACACATTTAGGACAAAAATAAAAGGGAGAAGTGTTAAGTGATTTGGGAAGATCAGAAGCCCACCAGGTTGGCTGCTGTACAGTGCTGGGTGTGGGGAGCACTTTGGAGGAACTGGAATGCTGCCCTGCTTTTAAGTGGTGTGGTTTGCATTTACATTCTTCCTTCCTTCCTCCTTCTCTGGGTGCTTGTTTTCCCTGATGTCTGCATGTGTCCCTTTGTCACCCCTGGCAAACACCAGTGGGCTGGGAATGGATGGTTTCCCTAGGCTTTCTAGCTTGATGTTTGTCAAAGGGGCAGATAAAGCTGTAGGTGTCCTTGGCTGACCCCTCTCCCTTTTGCACACCTAGCTTAGGATACACACTCAAGAACAGGCTTCTTGTATTCAAAGCTGGGGGGTCCTTCTCACCTTGTGTGTATCACAGGGGCCCAAAGTTTGAGTTCTGTTAGAAAGGATGCAAGAGGGTTTTTCTTCCCAGTAGGTCTTGCATCTGTTACAGCCCATGACTGTTTCCTATTGCTGTGGTGCATCTGTCAGGGTTGGTGTTGACCTACCCTCAGGTGGCTGACACCTCTGGCAAAAAAATGATCTCATTCCTGCTGCTTTTCTTCCTCATCCCAACTTTCTGTTGACAAGTGGCATAAGTCCAAGCTAAGTTGCTCTTTTTACCCCTGGGCATTCACATCTGTGAAACTGAGAACCACTATGATGGCATGGTAAACTCAATGTTTGTGGGAGAGGTCACTTCAGTGACAAAATTTTCCTACAGAGCCCTTTTTTGTTGCTGGTGGTAACACCTTGTTCTTGCAGGATCTGGGGTTTGATGCTACATTAGAAAGATCCTTCAAACCAATAGGCTTTGTCCCCAGGCAGCTAACAGCAGGAATGGGAGAGGACCGGGAGGAGAAAAATGTTCAATCAGAGTGCTATTAAGATGTGTCTAGGGAACTGGATGAATTTTAATTGTTCTTTCCTACTCAGTGAGTGAGCACAGGAAAAGATTTACCTTCTGGCCTTTCCATTTGGGCATGTTGACATTTCCAGGCGGCACTTTCCTCTGATGGAGAGGTTTGACGTCAGGTGGGCTGATTAAAGCCTGCAGTGCCTCTGACTCATTTGGCTACGTCCTGTGCAAGGGGATTTGTAATGTGTCTCTTGTCTTTCTTTCACTTGTTATGGTTGGTTTTAAATAAATAAAGCTAAGCTCAATTCACAACTTCAGGGAAGATGCAGCTCGGCTCAGGCTCAAATATGCATTGCCATGGCAACAGATGCTGTCAGGCACACACAGACGTGTCACTCTCGGCAGCAAACTCCCCTGCCCTCCTCTCCCTGCCCAAGCGGTGCATGGGGCTGGGGCTGGATGCAGGAAAGCCAGGTGAGGCTGACACTGTCCACACCACTTGGGCATGCAGTTGTTCTTGGGAGCTGGCCTTGCTGCTCTCCCAGCCTCAGGAGAGCTCACCTGGGCCAGCCAACTTCCCTCTTGCTGAGCAAGAACTACTTTGGGGGAAGCCCTGGTGAATGAAGTTGCCCCTAGCGTGACTTTCTCAACTTGCAAAAAGGAGGGGAGGGACGACCCAGATCAACAAGTCTCAAGTTGCTGCCAAGTGTGGCATGCTTTTCATGCATGGATTGAGATCTGAAATAAAGAAACAAAAATTATCATCTGCCTTCCATAAGCCCCACTGAGCAAATTCCTCATGCTTGCTAGAGAGCAAGGAAACAGAAGTGGGGAGAGATGTGGTTTCTGCAGCTGACTGTGGGGTAGATATGTTAGCCAAGGCAAGGCAAGGCAAGGCAAGGCAAGGCAAGGCAAGGCAGTAGAGTCCCTGGGTCCTCTGTCCCAGAGTACCTGTGTCTCCTTGGCATACTGAGCAGGTCCCTTTGGTGCTGCCATTTCCTGTAACAGCTTTTGATTAATCAAGACCTTGAGTATAGCAGCAGCCCCAAACATGAAGCATGAAACATGGCCAAAGGCAGTGTCACTAAGAAAAAGGCTCTTTGAAGTACTCAAGAATTACCTGCCCGTGGCTCTGCACCTGTGCATCTCTAACATCCACTGATCATACAATCATCAAAGTTGGAAGAGACCTTTAACATCACTAAGTCCAAACATCCAACCAGCAGTACCACTGTAACCCTTAAGCCACTAAACTATATCACCCAGCATAGATCCAGATGCCTCTTAAACACCTTCAGGGATGGTGATTTCACCACCTCCCTGGGCAACCTATTCCAATGTCTGACCACCCTAACAGTGAAAATATTTTTTCTAATACTTAATCTGAATCTTCCCTGTTTCAACTTAAGGCCATTTCCTCTGGTTCTTTTACTGCAGGCATGGTAGAAGAGATCAGTCCCCACTTGGACATGCTCCAGTACCTCAATGTCATTTTTAAAGTCAGAGGCTCAAAACTGAATGCACCACTCAAGGTATGACCTCACCAGTGCCAAGTACAGGGGCATGATCACTGCCCTGGTCCTGCTGGCTGCACTATTATTGATGCAGGCCAGAATGCCATTGACTTTCTTGGCCACCTGGACACACACACTGGATCATGTTCAGCCACTGCTGACCAGCACCCCCAGGTCCTTTTCTTCTGGGCAGTTTTCCAGCCACTCTTCCCCAAGCCTGTAGTGCTGCCTGGGGTTGTTGTAACCCAAGTGCAGGACCCGGCACTTTGCCTTACTGAACCTCATGCAGTTGTCCTCAGTCCACCGATTGAGCCTGTCCAGATCCCTCTGCAGAGCCTTGAGCAGATCAACACTCCCACACAACTTAGTGTTGTCTACAAATTTACTGAGGGTGCCGTCAATCCCAATGTCCAAGTCATCAATAAGGATGTTAAACAGGATGAGCCCAACAACTGAGCCCTGGGGAACACCACTAGTAACCAGCTGCCAAATAGATTTAGCTCCATTCACCACAATTGTCTGGGCCTGGCCATGCAGCCAGTTTTTCACCCATTGAAGAGACCACCCATCCAAGCCACGAGCAGCCAGTTTTTCTAGGAAAAGATGTACTAGAGAAATGAGAGATTCTGGTTTGTGTGGCAAATAGGGCTCACAGTGTTGCCAGATCATTCTTTCTCCAAGTATCTCAGAACATTTAGTGGTTTTCTCAAAGCCTGGGCACCTGAAGTCCTGGGAACATGGAAGCTTCTCGCCTTCCCTGCTATTAGGTGACTTCTGACAGTTTCAGGGAACTGGCTGAAAATGCACCCCGCTGGCTCCGACATAGGTGGGCAAACCTAGGAAACCATCATTTACTCTTTTTAATCCTATTATTTTTAAATCACCCCCATTGAGTGAGCTCTGAATTACAGTTTTCAGTTTGGCTTGTGGGCAAGCACAACACACACAGGAAAGTGTTTGAGTGCTGTCCCACTGACCTGAGCTGCACAAAGAGGCAGCATATACCCCGTCGGACTTGTACAGGGGCACAAAGGGGCACAAAACAATTAAGCCAAGAATCCAGTCTTCTCGAATAGATCTCTAAGACTGGGGAATGGTTTCTAGCTTAATCCTCATTCTGTAGCTTTAATGCTTCCTCATGTGAGGTGCCATGTCTTTTTTATACCACCGATGATTTGAAATTAACCTTACCTCCTACAGTCATTGCACCCTGCCACACTGGGGAAGTTAATAGCACCAGAAGAGCTTTAACTTGTGAAATGTTTCTATGACTGCATAGATTGAGCCACATTACCATGACAAATCACAGAAATCTGAGATATCTAATTTACAACACAAATTTCTTTGTTTTGTGTGTCTTTCCCAACTCAAATTCAAGTCAGAAAGTGTCTGGATTGTGCAGTAACTCTAATCCAGCAGAACTGTGGGTGTAAGAGGGATGAAAAACAATTGCATGAGGTCTCCAGGGCTGGTCTACAATGACTCCAAACCCTAAATTGCTTATCCCTTGAACGTGGTTTACAACAGCAATGGATCCTGGCGGAGCTGTGTAACCAGCACTTAAATAAAGGGGAGGCAGCAAGACCTCCTGAATCAGTGGCATCTGTTCTGGGAAGGGCTGGCCCAGAGACAGCCACAGCAAGAAGGTACTGAAACCCACTGTCTCCTCCTAGAAACAGAATTGAAGGTCACCAAGTAAAGACCCCTGCAACCAGCACTGGCCTCTGATTAAAAATAAATCCTTTCATGCACAGACAGTGGTTTGAGAAAGGAAAATACTGAACTGCAGTGAAATCTTGGAGAGTTCATGGCTGGGCACCTTGGAGTGGAAACACAAGTGGCATCAATTCAGGTAAAGCTCTATACCCCCAGCCACTGGCGTCAATGCACAGGAGTGCTCCCTCCTCTCAAATTTAACTTCTTTCACAATAAAACTGATTTTTATGGTGCTTTGATCTGGGATAGTGTGAAAGTAACTCAGTCTTAGGAATGACAGAGATGAAAGTCTGCTTGGTGTCACCAAGCCACCTCTGAAGCCAGGAAAATAATGGTTCTCTGTAAACACTTGGTGTTTTGCCCCAGTATGAGAATTAGCATCATTATTTCCAAGTGATGGGGGCTGCCACTGTCTCTAACAGAATGGTAAACAAAACAAAGCACTGTGGTGTGGTCCTCCTACCCCCTGTATTGTACTCTCAGGGCTAGCAGACAGCAGAGATATTTGGGCACTTAGCAGGCTCACTTCTTCCTTTAAAACGCACTAAAGGAAATACTGGTAAAATACATTACTTGAATGGCCCACATAACTTACTGCTGTCACTTATAACTGAGAAGGAACTGCAAAGAAAGGAACTGATATTTAGAGGGATGAAAACATCCTTCTTTATTCCAAGGGCATGGCTTACAGTCCTATGAACCCTTTGCAGAATTCAGGTTTTCATAAAGTACTTGAAGCAGGGGTTTGAAAATGGAGAACTATTAAAAAACCTCAGCACCCTAAACTCCACATCAAACCAGAAATGTTCCTCATCAGAAAGTTAATATATAAATATACTTCACATCATACCTTTATTTCTGTGGAAGACCATTAAATTTCCAAGAAGTACCCAGTGCCTCCTGGCACAGACCAAGGGAGGCTGTGACCCGAACAGCAGCTGTAATGATCCCATCACAGACAGAATACTTTGCAGCATTCTACACAAATATTAATTCTGGTGCCAGCAAGTAGTTTTGCCTGGTCTTTTGCTGCCTGGTCAATTCCATGTAAGTCACTCTTCCCTCACTGCAGGCTGCCATCCTCTCCTTCTTGACCAGATACCCAGTGGACTATTTTTGTCTCAGATCACATAGTCCCAATGGTACAATTACACACTGACCTCAAAGACTTGCTTTTAAAATTACCCTTCTTTAGCAAACCCTCTGTCTAGTGGGTTGGGTGGTTTTCTTATTTTTTATTTTTATATCTAAATGGTTAAATAGTGGGTGTGGTTGGGGAGAGAGGAAAAGAAGAAAGAGAAAGAAGCAGACAGAGCAAACAGTAGGGGAGACAGTTGTGAGGGTCACAAGTGCGTTCAGGAGGGGGAAATCCATGTGCTCCAAGGAGAAGACACTTGGCTTCCTCTCTTTCCTCAGCAACATCTTTTCCTGGAAGGTCAGTTCTTCCTATCAACAAATGTCATTTCACTACAGAGACAGTCCCTCTTCCTCATAGCTACAACTAGGGATTTATTCTTGGAACCATTACCTAAACCAAAACCCAACAAACCAGCAACTTTCAAATACGGCGTGAAACTTGGAACTTTCCTGTAAATGCTCACAGATGTTAAATATTTTACAAACAGAAGAGAAAGAAAAGCAACTCAGAAGGGCTATGAAGGACCTAGAGGCAAACAAGCCTATGACAGGGGTAGGCAATCATAACTGTAGAGATGTGTTCACATGTAGGACAGGTTGCTGTTCAGCTGACAGTTCCATCGAATTTTTGAAAGCCTTCATAGAATGTATGAAATCTCTTCAGGAGAGATGAGCATCTTGTTTGAGGATGATGAGCTGGAGGGAATAGGACTCTGGTCTGTCCTTGCAAGGAAAAAAAGGGAAGCAACTCACAGGCTGACAGGATAAACTTCAAATCTGCTGCAGCTTCTCACATCCAGGGCACACACACTACTTTTTCAGTTTGCTACACAGTAGGACTTCCCCCTCCACACTATAAATAGCTTTAAAACCCATCTGAAATGGTTTTAAGGCTGACTGGAGCTGCAGTGAACTGGCTCCAAGTGATATAAGGAGCTTTTGCTGGGCTGGTTGTGAAAGCTGGCCTTCTAATAGCTGCCTGTCACTTGGGTAGTGGCTTCTCTTCCATTGTGCTCATAATGGTCTCTTTCATCCTTCACATCTTCAGGTGTGCCTATCTATTCCACACTGTTCTGCATACCTTATTTTCTGTAGCCTTTTCTGCACACTGGCTATGTCTCAGTCCTGACAGGATGAGCTCCCTTTGTGTCAAACTTCACCAACAGAAAGTCAAGAGTAATACTTGGAGAGGAGGCCTGCAGACAGTGCCCTGAGGTACTTGAGAAGAAGACAACTGTCATTTGGGTGACTCCCACTCTGCATGGGAGTTCAATTGTGTAAGACAGATGTGAACACCATCAGATTAGAAATGATCTCTGCATTTTTGGTAAAGTCCATGTTCCAGCTATGTGGGAGAAGACAATCCTCTTCCCTTTGTTCTTTCTGCAGCTCCCTTGGACACAGCATCTTTTTCCCTTCTCCACTTACTACACCATTTCACTAGGGTGTTGCCCTGTATTTTTGCACAGCTGGCATCACCCACACCTGCAGTGGCTGCATTTTATGGTGGGTAAATGGATTTTTGGTTTGGGGAAATTTTTTTTTTTTGTCAATTTTGTGAAAAGCTTTTGAAGCCTGTGAAATTGAAATGGACTTGATACCTGCTGGAAGACCCAATAAGCTGGTTAGCACAGCCTTGGCTGGGGCAGAAAGCAGTATCAGAGCTCCAGTTAAGTGATACCTATAAATGCTGGCAAGGGACACAATGATGATGAACAGGCATCTGTGTACTCACCACTTCTCTCATTTGGGTTTAAAAAGTCAAATCCACCTACCAACATTTGCTGAATAGAGTTTGTTTCACGAATATCAGTCAGCAAGACATCAGTCAAAGGTATTCATCTATAAAATAAAAAAAAATTCAAATTCCAAACTCTGCTCTTTTAATGAGCTCTGGTAAATTTGCTCCCTTTTACAGTCCTGGGGTCAATCAATTAGCAACTGCCTAGGGGAGAAACTTAATTAAGCTCAGATAACACAACAGAGGTTTCACCCCCTTGCCCTCCCTCTATACATATGCTCATTTACACATCTGGATAAAAGCTTCACTGCAAAGCCTGGAGAGAGCAATCGCTTCAAGCAGAGTCTCTGAGAGCACATCTGAGCTCCCAAAAAGCATTGCAAACTCTTGCATCATGCAGAGAGAGGAGAAAGCAAAACAGCTAGGAAGCGAGAAGATCCACTCTGGCAAGCTGCTGCCACGGGGATAGGGTGTCACTGGGAACAACAAAAGGTAGTTTTACTGAGGAAACGTGGTGCCACGACTTATTAGTCTTCCAGTAGAAGCAGGAATCCTAGAGCTGCTCTGGTGGTGCTGCTCTTGCAGCAGGAGCGAGCCAGCCATTCAGGACTAGTCTGACAAATCTGGCTCCAGCTGCTCGACTTTATTAACGACAGAAGCCCTGGAGGGGTGGGATCCAGAGGCATCACAGCGATTTTTTTCCCCTTTCCTAAGCACAAAAGACAGAAGTGGAATGTAGCTGAGGAATGCTTCGCCCTTGGAAGGGATGTAATAAATCTCCTTGGATGTGATATTTGGTTTATTTTGTGGGAGTCATTCAAAAGGAAAATGCAGATTGTGGGGCTTAGAGCTCAGCCTATGCTGGCAAAGGATCCCCGACAAAGAATGTCCATTGGCAGGGAATTTCCTGACTTTGCAAGTGAGCAAACGCCTCTTTCTCAGTTACTCTAAAAGCTGTTTTGTTATTATATAAAAGGTTCTATAAAGCAGACAGTGATCTGTTCTACTCCAGAGCCATCAGAAGAAGGACAAGTAATCATCAGCCTTATTTGCAGGAGGAAGGATTTGTGCTATGCTCAAGAAAGTGCTTTTTCTCCAGGACGGTCTCCTGGGCCGCAGGGGGCTGCTGGGGAGGCTGCGGCATCCCAATCGCTGGAAACGTTCAATGCCCACGTCATGCTCTGCTCCTGGGTGACTCCACCTTGGAGAGGGGGCGATAGCTTCAGAGATCTCCTGAAGTCCCTGCCAGCCCTCTGGTGATTGTTACTGTATGATTATTATTTTATAGCAGGAGTTGCCACTTTTGGGATAAGAGCTCAAGGAGGATTCTTCCAGTGCCGAAGGTCACTGGACCTAGGGGTGTGTTAACAGGCAGAGGTCAGGGAAGAATAAAATGGAAGGGTACTCATGTGCAGATGGATTGGATTTACTGCAGCAGTATGGTAAAGAAAAAGCCCAAAGGTGACTATGGACCCACCACAGAGCAAGATGCCACCAGGCTCACTGACAGAGGTGGGCAGGGAGGAGGGAATGGATTTATCCTGGGTTCTCAGGTCTATAAGAGAACTCCCTGGGGAGGTCATGACAGAGGTGAGATGAATGGCTGCAAGCCACCTGGTTTAAACCAGGTTTAAAGGGGACCTGGAAGGGAAGAGGAGCAGACTGCATGAAGCCAGCCAGAGTTGTCTGCAGCAGTTCCACTGTTACAAGAATCACCACAGTGGTGAGGGGACAATCACACTTTGTAGACACAGTAGAGGGGACAATCAGCCATTAGGGATATACAAGCTATTTTTCCATAGTAAATACCTAATTATTGCCATTGGTGGTAAAGTTCCAACTGTGAAAAGCCCAAAGCCCTTCCACCTGCCTGTTTGTAGAGAAGTGGGGGCCTGAGCAGGCACAGCTGCCATTAGAGCATCAGGACAGCTTGGAGAGGTGGGAGTGTGGTCCCTACACACGCTCAGTGAAGCCCAGAAACTGCCCTCACACAAATGAGTGGTGGCATCACTGACACAGTTCAGAGGCGTAAGCCACACAAGCCATTGCCTTGTTGCTCTGCTCATCCTCCAGAAATACAATTTTGCTCACTCCATCAGGTTACTGGAGATCCCCCTTTCTCATCTACTTATGAGAAGAGATTAAAAAGGACACCAGATGTTTGCTAAGATTTTGATTTCCTAGAAGAGAACATGTTTGCAGCACTCAGTGGAGGGATGAAGGCCTCTGCAACAGATTGTAAGAGTCCTTCAGGTTGCTGCCCGCCATTGTCACCTGCTGGAAATTACATGTTTTCAGTGTCTCCTGTCTTGTCAGGGAACACAAATATCTTCTGTGCTGCACCCTGTGTGTTCACATGGAGAGGAGGTGCCTGTGTGAAGCACGTGACCTTATCAAGAAATTAGCACTCTTGGGTTATTACCAGGGCTGGACTGAGCACTTTGCTGCTGTTATCACTCCTATTGATTTTACATTTATAGAGAGCTGCAAATTTACACAGTGCTTAATAAACACAAAGTTTCCTGGACTGCAACTAGTATAGGATAATTGGGAGGCATTAAAAAGAAAACAAAACCACAACACAATTTAAAAAAAACCAATTACATGATATTTCTGTGTTATTTTTTCCACTACAGTCATAGGCTAAAGATTAGGGGAGCTGTTGCCACACTCCCATACGGCCACACACACATCAAGACACTGCAAGAGCAAACAGATCTAACATCTTCCCTGACAGGAAGGCAATTTTATACCATTTTCCCCACCGATGTCATCCAAAGTTTTGGACAGAGAGGTCTAAATTGTGTTGGGTAAGAGTAAACCAGAAGAAAACCTTGGGTTCTACTCCTGCTGTGCCACTTAAAATTTCACCCAAGTTTTCTGAAGATGCAGCATTTTTCTCCTGCATGAGTGGGGCCATGAGTTCTTGAACTGGGATACAACATGGGACACTGCTGGACTGAATTATCTGTGAGCAGGAAAGTGATAGTTGAATTAATTTCCTCAGGGCACAGCACCATTATCACCACAAAATTTTTGACTGTGGAAAAATTATTAGTTCCTCAGTTTAAAAATTAAACCCTTTTGTCTTGTGAGTGTTTCAAGAATATGTTTTTTCTTAAGGGACCTCTGAGAGCAGAATTAACATCCTCTGAAATCTCCACCATACATCCAAAAGTATCACTTTGTGTGACACTTTGTGGCAGAGAGACTCAAAAGAACGAAAAGGGATAGCAAACAATCATGGGGACAGGGCAGTTGGAAGATGCAAAGGAAAAGCGGAAGTCATGCAGCTTTGACAAAAGGGAAAGGAGCACATGCTGAATCCAGATAATCTCTGAGGAATTAAATAGGTAGGTTGAACAATTCCTGAGTGAAAGCACTGGGTTAGGTTCCAGATCTGAGTCATCACACGTTGATGATCAAAGGGGACTAGACAGCAGTAAGTTAAAGCCCAGTGTTTGGGAAGTGCTCAGGTAAGTGAAAACAAATGCCTGAAGGTGATGTTTGAGGGAAAGAAACCCAACAAAAAACCTCCCAAAACAACAAAAAAAGTAAAGTGCAGAGATGACATGTGGTACAGCAAAAACTCTGGCAGGAAACCCTGTGAGATACACGCTCCCACCAAGAACTTGGGTCGTCTGCTGTGAGTTCTGTCTTCAGCCCCTCCCAAGGAGTTAAAGTTCTGCCACTCTTCACTCACTGCTTTTGCTGCAGACCTGGCTGTGAATCAGGCACACCGCTCAAACAGTTTACCTTGGCAGGATGTGAATGTCTACTGCGGGCTACAGGGTGTGGACAAGTGTGCCCAGGCCCTTTCTGCACAGCTTCTCCATATTCTCTAGAGGCTGGCATGCATGAATGGCCCAGCCTTGGAAAATATTATCATCTCCCAGAGAATGCTGGTTCTGAGCTGTACCCAAAGGAAGCCAGGCAGCACTCAGGGGAAAACTTAATAAGCAGCTGAATGAAACTCCCTGGGCTCTACACATGGAGGGAAGCAGAAACTTCTGCTTTTGAGAACTTCACCTGAGAACACTCCCTTACACTTTGGCTTTGAAGCTGGGCTTTAAGCCCAGTACGTGCCTATGTGCCATACACAGTGCCACCTAAGAGAATTTTGGAGTCCTGGGCATGTGTGGATGTAGCACATTTATTTGTCTGCTTCTTCCACCAGGCTATCCAAAAATACTTGAACAGGTGTTAACAGCTTGACACTCCAAGGTCCCACAGCAGAATTCCCCCAAGTACTCCTTCTAGTGAGAAGGACCCAGATAGCCAAACGAAGCTCTGCAACCACCCTTCCAGGTATCTTCTGAACCTCTCACGTAGAGGCCAAAGGCAGTCTGTCCAGTTCTATGATCCCACAGGGAATAGCATATTCTAAATATGAATTTTTCCTCTGTATGTGACTGCCTATCTTAGCAAAACAATCATGAAGGTGAAGCCACAGTGGTTCTCCTGTGCACAATGTTACTGCGGAGTCCTTGCCAGTGCTCTCTACCAAACATTTCAACTTCACTTTAACCCACCATTGCTCCATCAGTACATCTTAATGCATCTGCCAGGCACAGATCATGTGATGCGATTTGGAGTTTTTCTGCATGGGCCAACAGATATCATAGTCTGTATACGAGCATATACAAGTTATTTTCAGCTTGTCTGTGACATCCAATTCCACCCACCAGGCTTGCAGAGATATATAAATCATGGAGGTGTCTAAAATAACAGGCCCCGAGGAAACATCTGTCACCTCCTCAGGCTTGTGAGGGAGGAGGATGAAGCATTCAACTCCACAACTTACTGAATTTTCTTTCAGCTCTAAGAAAGCAGAGAGCAGCACGTCTTTCTGACACAGCCCAGATGCCCCGGCAGTTGGATATTCTCATTGCCTTCACACTGCATTTGACCTGCGAGCGTAACGCAGGCAATACTGAGATGCTCAGCAATTTGGATGACATTTGTGCCACCTCACCCTTATCTTCAAAAGAAATGGATTGCTTCAATTCGCTTTTGTTTCTGTGGATTTTTTCCCCCAAATTGACTGGTGGTTGGCCCTTTGCACCCGATCTCGTAATCAAAGGAAAACAGAACTTGCTGTGCTGGAATCTCCTGACGGCTGTTCTAGTCCTGAAACCTGCCACCGCCTGCGCTGGTGAAGCATGTGGGCCAGAGGCTCGCCTATCCTACAGATATTCCCCTTCCTACTTGAAAAATCAGGAAGAGCTGTGAAGTTGATTATTTGCTCTCTCTCTCTCTCCTCCTTTTGAAGTGATCTGCTCTTCTCTCTTGAACCTCAACCCCACTCACTCTTTGCTGCTCGCCTTAGTGGAGAAAACCGCAATGGAGCAGTGTAAGAAGATGAAAGCGATTTCCCCCGGCCGCGGGTGCCCCAGCGGCGGCCCCGCCATCAGCGCCGCCC
>VZRO01002622.1:1310728-1335273 GCA_013397915.1 Daphoenositta chrysoptera
CCGCCGGCGCGGGCACGGCGCGCCTGGGCGGGGCCGCGTGCGCCGCCGTGCGCGCTCCCGCGGGCAGCCAGAGGCTCCCGGGGAGAGCGCGGGGAGAGCGCGGGAAGAGCGCCGGGAAGAGCGCCGGGAAGAGCGCTTCTCCCGGGTCACNTTCTCCCGGGTCACGGCTTCGGAGGAGCCGCGCGCGGCGGGCGGAGCTGCAGAGCCGGCGTCAGGCCTGCGCAGCCCTTGTCTCGAGCTGTCCATTCCAGCAGAGAGGAGCTGCCTTCCTTCCATCCCTAAGCAAGGCCGTGGGAGAGAAGTCCTCCAATGGCTGCTGTAGTTAAGCGGCCACTTCTTCAGCTCCAGCTCAAAACATGCTGGTTTCACTAAGGCATCCAACAGGGAAGCTTTCCTTGGGGAACGCAGGACAGAGGTGATACTCAAGCTGCCTCTTACAGGAGAGGTCATTGTGTAGGGGTTCCTGTACATCTTTGCATCGCTGCACTGATAGACGAGCACCAGCCTTGTCCGACTGCCAAAACAGGTCCAAGACATAAACATGGAGGACGATTTTGAAGGAAGAGATAACTGAGGATGTAATTACCTGTCCAAGCCGACTGTTTCCCTACTGAATAAAGCTTAATCTGTAACTTAGAAGAGCGGTTCGAATGGTAGAGCTGGTTTTCACTGGCAGCTTGGCTACTAAGCAGAATGTTAGCATGTGAGCAGCATGACATTTCTTGCCAACTGCAAACTTGCTGAGAGGCTGGGGAAAGACCCAACACTGAACCCCCAGCAGCCACGGCTATGCTGGTGGGTGTTGCTAGCTGGCAGCTGGCTCCAGTCTGTCTCCACTGCCCTGGCAGCAAGGTGACCGTGCAGTGAGAAGTGCTCCTGCTCACTGTGCATCAGTATGTTGATGGTGTCATGTCATCTGTTCCCTGCAGGAGTCTGGGTTTGCAGTGCAGAAGGATGGGATAAGCGAGGAATTAATTCTTTCCACTTTTGCAGTATTTTGACTTATGCTCTGAATTGCATCAAACACCTACCTTTTGCAAAACCATCCAACAAACAAACAAAATCCAAACAAAGCTAGAAAACTGAAGTTCAGAGTTAACCCAGGTTAGCTCCCCACCCTTGTAAAAACTAGGATTTATAAAGCATTCATAGTGCTTGGCTAAAGGGAAAATCCCATATTCAAGAAGTGATCAAAGTTGTATCAGATAAAAGATAATTAGCAGAACACGGGAAATTTCACAGACATTAACGTTCTTGGTGACAGCAGACTGAACTGGCAAATGTACATTTGACAAAGTTGATGTAAAATGGTAGCAGATGACCTTAATCAGATGGCTAGAAGAAGGAGCTGCATAAGGGCATCCTTACAGATTCTTCACACGTGCAAGAGCTGATTGCCAGTGCCATTGCTGTGTCAGTATCTTTAATGTTTTATCTTTGATGTTGGCTCAGCACACTCTAGGACCTGCAGTTTCTGCATAGAAGTAGCTCTTTAGGCTGCCTCGGGTTGCCAAGTTGTCTCCAGGTCATGCAGAGGAAAGAACATCCATGGAAGCAGAAGTAGAAATCAGTGGAAGATCTGTAAAGTGATGCCAACTTATGAAAAAGCTGCAAGAAACATGGCAGTGAAGCTGAACACACTCTGTATTGCATTTGGTAAGAAACTACACAGAAAATTGTCTGTATATAAGCTGGGAAATATAAAGAATTATAAAATGCATGTAAGGGCTGAGCTGTCTGCTCCAGAGAGAGCATGGGCAGAGCTTTCCCAGCCACAAGGCACTGCAGAGACTGCAGCAAAGTGCAGCAAGTGGAGCATCAGACATGGAAGACTTCAGTCTGAAGTCCAAATCATGGACACCAGAGCTGACAATGTTAAAGATAGAAACAGGAAGTTGCTCAGGAGCAGCTTATCCTAACACAGTTCACCAAACATGCTATTCCTTTTAACAGATATTCCATGGGCAGTTTCTCAGTTGTAGTGCATACTTATTTAAGGGGGGAAATATCTGGGTAATTGACAAGTTCTTCAGGAGATGGCAACTAAGTTTAAAAAATTATATACTGAACAAAGACATAGATTCCAGTGAGCTTCTGGTGACTGCAGATTTTGATTTAGTTAAAAAGTAGTCAGAACCAGAGCCTGGAGGAATTTATCCCTGGAAGGTTGTTTGGGGGTTTTTCTGCCTACAACAGTACCCAGTTACTGTTTCTGATACTATAATCTACTTTAATAAGCAAATTCCCTCAAACAGCAGTCGGCCCTAATATATCCCTCTTCTTTTCCCATGTCCTTGGCCACATATTGCTTGCTGTGCTAAGTGCTAAATGGCTCTTGGAAAGTGCTAAGAGGGTGTTGTGAAAGGGCTAAGCTGAGTTTCACAAACAACTGCCTGTAGAGAGAAATAGTCCTATTGATAGGTGGTACCAGGAGGCCCAGTAGCAGCCTGGTTGAAGACCCTCCTTTGGACAAGGTCAGAGAACTGAACTTCATGGTTGCCTTAAGATAATTTAAATGAGACCTTTTCATCTCGTGGAACTGAAGGTTTCTTTGACCCTAATTGAAATGAAACCACTGAATCCTTTGTCAGAAATATTTGACAAGATCAGTATGTTCCTGCTAACCAGGTCAAGTTCATCCTCTCTGCCTGTTCCACCAGAAACCACCTCAGCCATCAGTCTTGGCACTTGGTAATTCTCAGAAGTGAAAAGCAGTTCCTGGAAGATGATGGAAAGGAAGGCCCTGATGTGAACTTGTCTTCTGAAGCCCCAGACAAAGTCAGGAAGAATCCCAAAGTATCCACACTGCAAAGAGGCACTGACTTGCCAATGCCAGTTCAAACATTTCCCAGATAATCACCATGATCTGGCCATTGGCAGAAAGAAAAAAAATTGGACAGATGTGTTTTATTTTCTCCAACAAATGGCAGCATGTTGCGGCCACCAATAAGCATTACCCAGTGTATAAACTGCAATCTACAAGTAGAGGAGAAGCTCCACCATACAAGAATCCCCTTACTGGCAAGAACGTTTCAAGAAAGGGGAGCAGATGGGGTCTTTCAAGTGAAGCAGTTTCCCTGGTGAACCATCTCAGTCTGAGGTTACAGCTTGTTTGTCTTCATAAGTGCTGGAAGATGTGGGTCTTGCCCTGTGTGCACATGAATTGGGATCACAAGACACCCCTTTGCACTGTTAGTCACTGTCACTTGGGGCATCTCTGTGACACTGGGCTGTCACACATGGATTTACTCCAGAGAGTGCTGACATGGACTGGCTTCCAGCCCAAGTAAGCAAACACTCTGTGACTAATCGGTTAAGTTACTTATTTTAACTCTAACCCAAAAGATTTGCAAAAAACAACTCCTTCTTTAGTTTCTGATAATTTTGTTTATTTTATGGGATGCTTCAGATACTATGAATTTCTGTATAAAATAGATGTAGTATAATGAACATTGAGGGCTGCCTTGATAATCGTTTTAATTTTCTAATTAGATTTTTGCAATTACTGCAGGTTAGATGCTTGCTAATACATTTAAATCAGTCCAATGAACTGGGTTTTTATACTAACAACACATTTTGAAAGCACATGCTTCCCTTAAGAAGCATAGCATCTGCAACTGTTTTACTGAGCTATTTGGGTTTGGAAATGTGTTTATTATGAAAAATGCCACAGAGCCCGTTATGTCCTATGTAGTGTTTGCCATGTAAGCTATTTATAAGGCAAGCTATTTATAAGGCAAGTCATTCATAAGGAAAGTTAGTTAGAGTTATTTATAAGGAAAAGCTCAGCTCATTTTATAGTTGGAGATGTTGTGGCCCAGGGACAGGTGAAAAGTTTCCTCAGTGTCATGCAGCAAGTCTGATTAGTCTCAACTCTCACTACCTGCCCATCTATCCATCTGCCTGCTCAGCCACAGTGCTCTTTGTTCCTCTCTGCCCCACTCCATAGCCAACAGGATAATTCAGTTTTCTCACATCCTTCCAGCTATAGTATACTGCAAGGGACACAGCTTCCCAAGTAATGATGGATCTCCATGGAGTTTCTCAACTTCCCAACTTTTACAAGAACCCTATATTTCTTGATTGAATTTCAAGACTGATATATATCTGCTAATCCCATTTCATCCAAAAGAAAGGAGATTTTAGTCACTAGATTTGGCCAGTGGAGGTTGGCAAACCCATATTTGTCACTTAGCATTAGCTAGGTTTTTCTTCTCCTGATTGAGAAACAGTATGAAAAACTCAGTGGGTTTCAGAATTTTTCTGTGTTTTTGGTTTTATTGTTTCCTCAATGACATTCAAAGCTCTGGTATTTGAAGAAAGTGCAGCCAGCTCTGGAGAAAACTGAAAACACAGAGGAAAATATTGTCAATTTTTTTCCCATTTAAATCACAACAGAGACTAGTAGGTACTGAAACAAAAAATGTCCACATGGATATAGATAGAGAAGCAGGGACTGCTTGCACTGACAAGGACTTAGGCACTTTCTATTACCTCCTGGAAGTCTCCTGCAATCTCCTCACCAGGATGTTTAGAAATGGCTCAACAGGAAAAGCCAGGGACATAATTTGTGGCCTTTTACCATCAGCTTCCACAGGGTATCTCCATAACTTGGTAGATAGGAGGAATTTGCTCTGCTTTCACTGCTGAGGGGTTTACAGACAAATAATTTTGTCCTCATTTCTGGGGTGGCATAGTTCAGCTATGGCCACCCTGAGCAGGTGCCTTGAGCTTGTTTCCATCTGCATTGTACATTTGCTGCCCATTGTCAGGCCTGATCATACCTACAGCATCCCTGGATGAAGTTGGGCACAGCATGGTGAAGGACACTGTGCTCAGCCACCTCCGTAGCTCTGTGACTTCACGCCCTTATGCCTAAATGGCAAGGGTTTTCAGATCTTCCTGGGGTCTCTGTTTTGAAGCAGAAACCGCTTTTTGTCCCACTCCCAGCAGTCAGTAAGAAGCCAATGGTTACTGTATCATTCTCTAGTCCTGCCCATCTTAAACAAACCTCCTTAATCTTACAAAGCCTGTTCTCAGGTTTGCTGCTGGGCTGAGAAACCCTCCATTTGTGTCTGTCATTCCCCAGGCCAGGAAGAGCAAACTGGTCATCTGCTGCATTGTGCACCCAGCACCCCACATTAGCTCAGCCTTTTTTTGGAACAGCATCGTACTGTTGACTCCAGTTCATGGCTGACACCCCGAGCTGCTTTTCTGCAGTACTGCTGCCTGGCCACTTATTCACCATTTTCTCTTTGTGCTTTTGATTTCTTCCTCTTAAGTGTAGCACTTTGCACTTTTCTTTACTGAGTCGTTGATTTTCTCCAATTTAGCAACATCATTTTGAATTCTCAGTCCATCCGCCAAACTGTTTGCATCCTCTCCCAGCTAGATGATGTCTGCAGATTTTATGAGTACTCTTTATTCCCTCGTCACAGGTTGTTAATGAAAGTACTGCATAAAATGGATTCCTCACAGATGTTGGAAGGATCCCATTTGAAAACTCCTCTAAGTCTGACAGAGAACAATAGATAACTGTGTTTTAAAGCTATTTTTTTAACCAGACAGGTGCCTACTTTATGAAAATTTTCATCTAAACTGTATTTTCTTTGTTTTCTTAGGAGAATGTTGTGTGGAATGGTGTTCAAACCTTGTAAGAATCAAGATGAATGACAACTGCTACTTCATCCATACCTGCAAAGAAAAGTGTGTAGGGCCTATGCTGACCTAAGCTGAGAAAGGTATTTTTCTACAGGCTTGAACTGCTTTATCAGTTTCCAATCTTCAGTTCAATTGCTGCAATTTTGTGTGTAGCCACAGCCTGAGTAATTGTCTCCAGTATCTCCGTGATTAAAGCTCATTCAAAATTCCAGCAAGCTTCAATAAAACATTTTCCTCCCTTGCTACAACAATATATAGTCAAAGATCAGGGCTTTTTTTTATAATTCCAAATTCAGCAAGGGAGAAGTTGGCACTAATACACATGTAGCAGCAAAAAACGCCTTTGCAAAACCACAAAGATGTAGGTAGATTCTTGAAGACATTTCCTACTTTGTAAAATCCACATTCAAGAAAGCATGCTGATGTGTGCTAATAGCTGTGTATCCCCTCAGTCTAATGATTTTAATTTATGTACTGTTCTGTACTACTATGAAGTTCCTGATGCAATCAGTATCATTGCAAGAAAGTAAAGCTGTTCTTGCAGATGAGTTACAAATACTCATTAGCCATCAGATGTTACATGAGATAAGCATTTGCTATATCCTCATTATATTATGTACTTTTTTGTGCTGTTTATTGGTCACCTCTGTGCTTAATATCCTCCATCACTCCAGTATCTAAGCAACTTGATCCCACATACACTTGTGTTAAATAGTGGCCCAACTCTCAGAGACCCTTTTTTTTTAGTACTTTATCTGAAGGAATGAATGGTTATGATTCTGTAATATTGGAAGTGACTAATCCAGTGTTGTAAATGGGATAAAGGGAAATGGCATGTATTTTGAGAACAAACAGTAATCATTGACACAGTAATTTGCATCCCTGGATGTTCTAATAATGACTAAGTATCACTTCCGCTTGTTTGCATAAGGAAGAGGAGGCAGAGAAATCCAGTGATTTGGCTAGTGCACCACCAGCAAGCCACTGGAAAAGAGAAGATCTGAACACAGATCACTTCTCATGCACTTTGTTTTCCTGTTTTCTGCTACATGTTTCAAATACAGCATTACAACAGGCGTGGTCCCACTGCTGAAATTTATGTAAGGGCTTCCCTAGTTCATGCCAGAAATAGTCAACAAGAGTTGGTCAAGACTGTGCTGGATTTGAGAGACACGGAGCACACTGTGTTGCCTTCAGAAGAGCTGGTTTGGATGGGTGGCTTGGAATTCCTGACAATTTACAAATATTAAGTGCCAGCAGCCTCAATCTGTGCTGTTTTGCTGGTGGAGCTAACAGGTCTGTGCTGCCAAAGGATACTTTCTGCTCTTCAGAAAAGAGGACCAAAGGACCAAAGTATATTCAGTGACCCTTCTGCTTCACAACCAACCTACATGGATTCAAAGGGAGGGTACTCACTGCGAGTGGATCCTAAGGGCATATTTGTACAGTGAGCAGCTGTGCACAAACATTTCTAGAAAGGCATCCCCCTGGAAGTCAGAACCATTGCATCAGAGGGATGAAGTACTGCAAGCTGAAAAGCAAATATGTTTAATGTCTTAATTTTTAGGAAAAGAATAAGCACCTGAAGCATGATTTGCTTTGTACTAAATAAAGGGAGTGCAAAATACCATCAGTGGGACTGGTGAGAGCATTCTAAATTGTCTTTGAATTTCACACTGGCTGCATACCACAGGACAAGGGTAAATAGCAGTTAATACAACCTTTACTTAGCTTCTCCTGACAAATATAAAGGGTAAGGCAGTCTCACACTGACATATGGCCAGATATAGGAGAGATGTACCTAGAAAAGGTAATCCCTCTTTATCATAACTATTTATTTTCATGTGGTTGTGGGTCCAAAGAGACAAATAAAATGGGTAGAACTTACAGACTTCATAGTCCAAGAATACGATAACCTTTAACAAGGGTCTGTCTAGCACTTTTCTGCAGTTAACATAGCTAAACATGGGGATTAGACTTTACTGAATACACAAGGTAAGAGTTATTTGGAACTGTGTAGGGTTCAGTTACAAGAAGTAAAGGGCAGAAGGGCAGAATATCTGCTGCTCAATATATCTCAGGCCGAAGAAAAGGACCAGAGCTGGTGAGGACCAAGCTCTCCTGCCAGAGTGGCCACACTGGCTCACCTGTGGGCAAGCATCTTCACAGAATGGGGAAGGTTGGAAGGGACCACTGGAGGTGATCTAGTCCAACCTCCCTGCTCAAGCAGGGTACCCAAGAGCACTTTACTCAGAATGTTGTCCAGATGGCTTTTGAGTACCTCCAGGAAAGGAGACTCCACAACCTCTCTTGGGAACCTGTTACAATGCTTGGTCACCCACACGGTAAAGTTGTTTCTCATGTTCAGGTGGAACTTCCTGTGTTTCAGTTTCTGCCCTTTGCCTCTTGTTCTGTTGCTTGGCAACACGAGGAAGAGCCTGGCTCCATCCTCTGACACCTTCCCTTCAGATACTGATAGGCATCAACGAGACCCCTCTCTCAGCTGTCTCTTCTTGAGGCTGAACAGGCCCAACTGTCTCAGTCTTTCCTCGTAAGAGAGATGCTCCAGTCCCTTAATCATCTTTGTTGCCCTCCACTGGACCTTCTCTAGGAGTTCCATGTCTCACTTGCACTGAGGAGCCCAGAAATGGACACGGTGCTCCAGGAGAAGCCTCATCAGGGCTGGGTAGAGTAGGATAACCTCTCTCGACCTGCTGCCAATGCTCTTCCTGATGCCCCCCAGATACCATTGGCCTTCTTTGTCACAAAGGCACTACTGGCTCATGGACAGATTGTTGTTCACCAGGACCCACAGTTTCTTCTCTGCAGAGCAGTGTTCTAACAGGTCAAACCACGTAATCTTTTCAGCAGGTAATCTTCATGTGTTTCAGGTTTGGTGGAAAAAAACACTGGAAAACCTCAACCAGTTATTAACCTCCAGCTTGACACCCACCTGACAGCTTTGCAGGTGTGCTGTACCCTCCTCATTCTCTTTGACTTTGCCTTACAGCAAAAGTGCTGCTGGGGGTTGTGAGGTCTCTTGTGTGCAAATAAATCTGCTGTGCTGTATGTTTGGCACCCTTTGGGCACCACTGCAATAAAGATGAGGGAATATTTGTTTACATTTGAGTAGGAGATCAGAAACTCACTGATTCTGACTCATTGCCACAATGCTAGATGACTAGGAATAGCCTTATCTTTTCTACTGAGGTTTCCAGCTGTTTTATTTTGTTTTTTCTCCCTCCCTACCATATCTGAGAGTTTTTGTGACTCTTAGTTCTTCTCTCTGGTTTTGCCTCCCTGGTCTCATTTACCTTCTTTTACTTTCTTCCTACACACTTCACTTCTTCAGCTTTTGCTGTGGCTTGTTCTTCTTGATTTCTCATTGTAAGTCCTTCTTTTCAGGCTTGTCACCCTCACAGGCTATCTCAAGCTGGCCTTCCCACAAATAGAGTGAGAGTTGGAGACTTTTAGGCTGGAGAGGGGCACTGGCAGGAAGAGAAATCTGGGAACCAGGGAAGTTGTAAGAGAGCAAGGAAGAGGATGGAGGAAGAGGGAGGCAGGAAGGGACACTCACTGGGATACAGGCAGCAAAAAGGAGAGGAAAGAAAAATGTCAAGGAAGGATGGGGGAAAGAGGTGGGAAGCTAGGGAAGTGGATACACAAGAGCAAGGGGAAGCAGAAGGATGTGAGCGAGAATATGCATTAGGAGACAGGAGAGAAGGGAGATTTCATGGAGGAGAGTAATTAAAGGTAGAAGTATTCTTGCACTTAGGTCTGAAGGGAAAGAGAGGGGAAAAAGAAGGAATGAAAAAAAACAAAAGAAATTAAAATCCTAAAATAGGTGTGTACATGAGGAAAAAAAAAGTAGCTAGAAGATAAAAGACAACAGTAATCCTAAACCACAGCATGAAAAAAGGTGAAGATTAAACAACCTCTCTTGGAAAAAGACAGAAATACGGAAGAAAAGGAAAAGAGCCCCAGACTATTTTAGATTTCCTTACTAAAGCAGCTCTAAACTGAATCTTTTAAAAAATATTACAAAAACAATGTGAACACACACTCTCTTAAGCATTGAAACATTTTCAAGCACACTCAGTCACTTTTTCTGGTCCCAGCCCTTTCTGCCATTACTTCCTTGACATACTGTAGAGCCCGTCCCTATACAAAGGACATAATGTAAAGCCACAGACTTTTTACTGAAATAGCAGTAGGGAGGCAAGAATATCCCTCCATGTGTAAACCTCGTTACCCTCCCCATTACTTAACATAATTTGAGTCAGGCAGCAAGGCAAATCTTTCAAATATTCATTGCAGTGAGGGGTACGGAGTGAGGAACTCAACTTTTCAGGTGGACTTCACGGTCTGTTTTACCCTTTTTCTTCTCACTTTCTTGCTGGTTGTATTTTCTTTTATCTTTCATGTTTCTCAGCCCAATTCCACTTTCTGCCTGCTGTACTCAAGCAACTTACTCAGTTTCAGATTGTATTTTCCTCACTCTGCCTATGCCCCTTGGGGGCCCTTTTGTTGCCCATGACTCCTCTTCATCTCTCTCCCTCTCCCTCTCCAGGTGCCCACCTCTAGAAGCCATCTCCTACCTGCACCTGCCAATGCACATGTCCCCCATGTGTCACCAAGACTGGTACTTTCCTGGATGATCTTGTGCAACTTCCCCAGCTACTTCCAGTATTTTATTCCTTCTCATCAAAGGGAAATACCTAAAGCATTACAGTTCTCCTTTGAACACCAGTAGAAAGCACTACCCCCTCCACCTTGTGTATGCCCATCACATGTCCATTCTCTATTCATTTTCAACCATTGCTATCATGGTCTGTAGTCCCCTCTGCTTCATATTCAAACATCCCTAATATCTTTCGACCTTCTGTTCTGATCCAAATGTTTGATCTAAATCAGAAAAGGGAGGGTTCCTTTTTCTCTTTTTACCCCATTATTGATGGCAGGCCTTCCCCCATCCTGGGGTGCTCTGCTTTTGAGCTGCAACAAATGATAAGGCTGGAAGATCATAGAACCATCACAGATCATAGATTAGTTAAGGTTGGAAAAGACCTTTAATATCATGAAGTCCAACCATCAACCTAGAACCACAACCATGTTCACCATCAAACCATGTCCTCAAATGTTAGATCCACATGTTTTTAGGACACTTCCAGAGATGGTGACTTCACCACTTCCCTGGGCAGCCTGTTACAATGCTTTACAACTCCTTCTGTCAAAATTTTTTGTCTCATATCCAATCTAAACCTTCCGTGGTGCAACTTGAGGCTATTTTCTCTTGTCCTATCACTTGTTACCTGGGAGAAAAGGCTGACCCCCACTTCACTATAACCTCCTTTCAGGTAGTTGTAGAGAGTGATAGAGTTACCTCTGACCCTTTTCTCCAGGCTAAACAACCCCATGTCCCTCAGCTGCTCCTCATCCACTTGTGCTCCAGATCCTTCACCAGCTCTGTTGCCCTTCTCTGGACTTGCCCCAGAGCCACAATGTCTTTCTTGTAGTGAGGGGCCCAGAACTGAACATAGTATCAGACCTCTAAAGGAAGAAGCCGGTCAGGAATGACAGTGCTTCACCATGTCATTTTCTGAGCTTCACTGTAGCTTGCAAGCCCTCACCTTGCTCTCCAGCACAGGGCCTAATGCAGCACCAACCACTCTCTTGGCTTTGATCGCTGGCTTGCCGTGCCCAAGAATGCTGCGCAGGCCTGTGTTTACCACCCCTTGGCCTAGCCCCGCTAGGCCTGGGTGTAGATACAGAAAGCCCATACAAATTTGGGCTTGAATGTTTCCCTACATTCCTCACACCAACTGCATAGAGGGTGCCAGAAGTACTGTTTGGACCAGGAGTTTCACAGGGGATGAAGGCATAATGGATCTTCCCAAATTAAGAAGCCAGAGACTCAGGGGAGATGGTGCTCAGCACCATATGTGTCTTCCAGCTAAGTTGTGAGGTAGCGTCCCAGATCCAGGTACCCAGAGACCTCCAAGCTCTGCCCTTCTGATACCCACCACACCCAAATATCCTGGCAGCACCATGGAGGTGCCCTTGGGCAATGCATCCTCCACAAACTGAAGTTCGCTGGTCCCCTCTATATCATACAGTCCTGCATTCCAAAAACTGATATTCCTTAAGCTAACTCCCCATTCAGATGGTTGTATCCTTAACATCAGTACTGACACATTGAGGCAAATGGACTCAGATCTGAAGACATCCCTGAATGTTGAGTGCCTGCTCTGTGCCCCTCACAGAATCAATGCTCTGCAGTGAATCTGAGGTATCCTGTCAATGCCAAACTGAGATGTCCCACATCACCCCAAATGGAGGCTTAAGGGACACTTTTGAGCTGTGGCAGTCTGAGGTGTTTTTCTTGAAGCATCATCCATATCCCTGGGACTGAGTAACCTCAGCTGGTCCCAAAAGAAGCATCTCAGTCCCCTTTTAATTGAGATGACCTGTACTCACTTTAAAATGCAAAGGAATCTCAGCCTTCAAATTACTGTGGACCACGCCAAATGCAGGTGTACCGCTCAGGCAGCACCCCGCTCCAGCCCACACACTGCTGAGTTATCCTAGATCCTCTAAAGTATCACAGGGACCTTTCTTACCCCACACCACTTGGGATCTCCCTCAAAGTGATCCAGCCAGAGATGGTCCCATGTGAAGTCAATAGAAAGGAGCTTCCCGCATGCACTAAACTGTGGCAATGTGGAAAGAAATTTTGGCAATGTGGAAAGTTGACATTGTGGAGGACTCCTTATTACTGTATTCAGTTTCTTCTCCAAGGTGAAGATAAGGCCCATATCTGAATAATCCCAATGCTGCGCACTCTCTGCTGAGCACAGGAATATCCCCCCTGCAGATGTTAATCCCAGGTTTGGGGGTGGCAGTAGCAGAAAGACAGGTGCATGTTTTCTCTCTCTGCATGCAGATTCAGACTGAGCTAAGGGCTGGAGTTTGTTAATGATGATGCTGAATATTAAGTTTCCACGGGTGGAAATAGTCAGTTGTTTCCTTAACTGTGCCAAAAAATGTGTACAGTGCCAAATCTTTCACATCTAAATCAGGGGTTGATGCTGCTGTACTGTGGCAAACATTGTACATGTGGGACAATCCTACCTTGCAGTGGCAAATCCCCCCATTTCTGACCATGAGCTCCCATGCCTGTATCATTTCAAAGCACATCTATGGGGCAGCTGTATCTTGAGCCAGAGGGTGCAAAATGACACTACTGTTTATCTATCTGATGATACCATTTTATTCTCACCACTGAAATAAAGGAGAAGTCTCTAAATTTTTCAGTTGCATAGCAGAGAAGCAGGACAGACTAGCCTCAGGGGCAGATTCCCCACCAAGCAGTTCACTCCCTCAACCAAAAGTGAGAGACACAATTAACTAACAAGCCAAAAATCAGGAAAAAAAAAAAATCTCTGCTGCTCCTGCAGCTGCCTGGTGGTGAAAAGAAGCCATATCGATGACAGAAGGAGATAATCCACTGACAGCCGGTTATGCTAGTAAAGATAAATAAACACAAGCTATTTGATCCCCTCTAAGGACTCCGTGGTAGAAGGGGACTTGCTTCCTATCCCTTAGCATTTTACAAATAGCAGAAAAACATTTGTTTCTGGGGAATAATTAGTGTCTTTCAGTTCTGGGTGAAAGTAGAATTGCTGAGGCTCATGGTGGTCTGGAAATGGTTTTATGTATTTTGACATTTTCCTTGATTATTTCCGTAAGTCTGTAGAGGAGGCATTTCTTCTCCATGAGGACATATAGAGTTTGAGGTCTCTCATTTTATCCATCAAGGTTAATATCCAGTCTTCTCATCTCTGCCAGGAGGCATTCCTGAAAGAATTTTAAACTTTTGAGTGACTTCCCCAAAAGTATCCATTGATATAATTATTCCCTGGCCCTCCAAGTTCAGTTTTGCTCATAGTGAAGCTCTAGAAAGCTGCAAGTATCCCATGCAAGCAAGGGAAGACATGGTTCATGTGAAACTAGGAAGTTAAAAATATATTTTGCCAAGTCTCAATATTATATTTAGTAGTGCTGTCGTTGCCATGGTCTAAGGATAAAGAAGGGCAAGTTGTGAAGGTAATATATATATATTATGAAATCAACCAGTATTGCTGAAAAACACAAACAAGCTTCTAGGCACACAAGCCTTTCCTTACGTCCAAACTGGAAGCTTCAAATTTCATACGGATATTTGTGAATAGAACTTCATTGTTGTGTAACATACATTGCTTCCTCTCTGAAATGCTGTGCATAGGATATTTCACCTTCAGATGTTCCCTCAGGAATGAGGGATCCGCTGCTCTTCTTAATTTATATGGTTCAGGGAGAATGGTTTGGAAAGAGTGGTGACTTTTCAGTGCTTGCCAGTAACATCTGAGGTGGAAGCAAACCAGCCCCTCCTGCTCCCAGTGGCCATCCTTTTTCTCTTGAGCATCTAAACAGAAACAGTGGTACTTTGTACATATTCACCAAGCCATTTACAAACAGATATGCTCATGCCTGGAAATAAACCCTCAAGACTCTGGTGCTTTCTGAACTCTTCCGTCTTCTTTCTCTTCCTCCTCCTCCTCTTCCTCCCCTGTGTAGCAGTGGCCCCTAGTGGAAGCTGCTGTGTGGGTTGGCTCTGGTCTCCACCTCTCCAGGGAAGAGGTTAGCTGGGATGGAAGCATGCTGGTGGATGGCTGCAAACCCCCCACAGGGGCCCAGCAGAGCCACACCAGGCACCAGCACCACTGGACAATCCCCAGGCAGGCTCCTGCCTAGCAGGGGCTGCCTGGGAACAGTGGTGGAGACCAAGGATCAAGACGTTTTGGTTTAGTAGTGATGTGCAGTCCATTTCCTGCACAATTTCAAACAGCTCCTCTATGTGATTCCACTTAGAACAGTGTTTTTATTAAAAGATAAACTGTGTCCCATTCCAAAAAATGTGATATGAATGACAATCTAAGGCCTGTTTTCATTCTCAGAAGGAAAAAAACCCCAAACCACAGCACAAGAAGTTTCACTTTATTCAAGTGAAGAGTAAAGTCTATATACCATTGGCACTCATGAATGTAGAAGCCTCTTGCACTGTTTTTTTTCTCCTTCACTGAAATATTACTGCTTCCTTTATTCCTGAACTCATAAAAGTGAGAATACTGAAGGAGACCAAAGGTGGATCATCTAGAGCAGGCTTTCTCTTGTCCCAACTCAGATGTTTAAGGAGGATTGTAAGAAATGGGATGTATCCAGAAGGATCTTTCCCCTGTGAGCCTCTGGCAATCAGCGGTAAAAGTGCTTGCTGAGTCAGATGTTGCATCCTTCAGTAGATTTGTTTCATGCCTTTCTGAACACATTTATACTATCAGGATCCATGAAATCTTGCATCAATGAGTCTCAAATGTGATTATGCGTTGAGCAAAAAAGTATTGCTTTTTGTTTGTTTTAAACATTGTCTAATCATTTCACTCAGTGCCACTTACTCTTGCAACTTGATGGTGAACGATCGCTCCCAATTTTCCTTCTCCATTCTGCTCTCCCTTTGGCAGGCCTCTTATGTTCCCTCTCAGTTTTCTCTTATTTCATCTGAAATGTCCTAGTCCTGAGGTTGTTTTTTTTTTCTTCAAGGTGAAAGTTATTCCCTATCCCTTCTGTTTTCTTTCCAATTCTATTGTATCTTTTTTGAAACAACATCCTTCAGCTTGCTCTGAGGGGGTGGACACATACTGGTTTCATAAATAGAAAAAATACAAACTCCCATTGAAATTTATACACTTCAGATAACTTCCAACTCCTTGTTTAACTGCCTAGCCGGTGGTAAGCACTGAATGAATCTTTTCAGGAGTGCCACTGATATTACCAGTGAGACTAAGGTGAACCTGGAAATTTGCAATGTTTTCCAACTATCATAGGCTTTTATTCAAATTCCATATGGTGTTTCCAAGTCCACTGCAAGACAAACTAATTAAATTATGTCATGTCATGATTGTCATGACCTGAAAATCATAGCTTAATCATATGAAGAAGATTATTTTGGGAGTTATTGAAAAACATCTGAAGGATGACATGGTTATCAGCCACAGCCAGCACAGGTTCATAAGGGGAAACTTCTGCTTGCCAAACTTAGCTTCCTTTTATAACAAGGTAACCCACCTGGTTGATGAAGGGAAGCCAGCTGAAGTAATATTTTTGTGTTTCAGTAAAGTTTTTGATACTGTCTTTCACTGCATCCTTCAAATGTCCAGCCCACAGCTGGACAAACACATCATGTGATGGGTGAGCAACTGGCTCACAGGTTGGGCACCAAGGGTTATAGTGGATGGGGTGACATCAGACTGGTGTGACTGGGGTGACTGACAGCTGGTCACTAGTGGGGTTCTGCAGGGCTCCACCTTGGGGCCAGTGCTCATCAACATTTTCATTAAAGATCTGGATGCAGGACTCAAAGGCATACTAAGTAAGCTTGCCAGTGATACTAGAAATTGGGAGGAACTGCTGACTCCCTCAAAGGCAGGAAGGCCCTGCAGAGAGACCTTGACAAATCAGAGGGCTGGGCATTCACCAATCGTATGAAGTTTAACAAGGGCAAGTGCCAGATTCTGCACCTGGGATGGAGCAGCCCTGGATGTGTGGNTAGCTTGTCCAAAGGAGAGCTACAAGGATGGTGAAGGGCCTGGAGGGGAAGCCATATGAGGAGTGGCTGAGGTGGTTTGGTCTGTTCAGCCTGGAGGAGACTGAGGGAAGACATCATTACAGTCTGCAACTTCCTCGTGAGTGGAAAAGGAGGGGCAGGCACTGATCACTTTGTTGTGACCAGTGACAGGACCCAAGGGAGCTGCCTGAAGCTGTGTCAGCAGAAGTTTAGTTTGAATATTAGGAAAAGATTTTTCACACAGAGAGTGGCTGGGCACTGGAACAGGCTCCCCAGGGAAAAGGTCCCAGCACCAAGCCTGACAGAGTTCAAGAAGTGTTTGGATAACGTCCACATGGTGCGATTACAGGGGCTCTTCTCTGCAGGACCAAGAATTGGACTCAATGATCCTTGTGGGCCCCTTCTAACTCAGGATATCCTACGATTGTATGATTTCCACTTGATAGCCTAATAGAGTTTTGAAAGAAACAGTTTTTTCATTCTGTTCTTCCCAGTGAGAAAAAAAAACATTTATGCTTATGTGTACTCTTCATATAGGGAAGCAATGCCAATGAGATTTGTGAATTTATTGACATTATCTAACTGTCTTTTAGCTGAAAAGTACGATGTTGGTGTATCTTACCATTATTAATCAATTTTGAACACAAAGAACACACAAACAGGTTTAATTGCCCAATTCCCTAAGTCTTGAGTGATATATTTTGCAACTTGCCTATCACTCAAACAACAGAAGACTTGAGTGAAAGATATTAAAATCAATTATAAATAAAATATCTGGGAGGACCTCTCTGTAGAAACAAGTGTCTCTGAATTTATGATGTGGTAGCTGTATTGTAAGACATGACTAAATAAAAAGGGCATTGTCTCACTGTGCAGATGCCATCCCTGTCCATCAGGTTTATTGACTTTTTTTTTGATCTTTACTTTGCCCCTTCTCACTCCATTCAAAACCCAGCCACATTAAACTCCGGATTATCCCAGAAAGCAGCAAGACGAAATAACACAGTCAAAGCAGAAACCCAGAAATAGCCAGGGAAGCCAAAGAAGCTTGGAGAAGGAGGTGTTATGCCATCGGGAAGGACTGGTCACTCCAGTGGCTGTGGTGGCAGGGGGACCACAGCCCCTCAGAAGGTGCAATGCTGTGTGGCACGGTGCTATGTGAGCGAGACCATGCTAATTCAGCATCAGTCATCTCAGGGTATCTTTATCCATGATACACTTAATCCCAGATAATCTAGAGGTGACTAACACTATTTATTGTTAGGCCATGAAAACTCACTCTGAATACCTGTACTAGCACTGACCTTTCTGTCCACTGAGTCACTGTTAACTCTTATTCTTGCATGCAAAGCCAGGCACAGCTCTGCTCTTAGATTCCCCTTCCCCATCCCTCCATAACATTTGTTTCACAGCTCATCATCTCTCCCTTGTCCCTGTGCCTATGCTGGGCTACTTTTGAGCATGGTAAAGTCAAGGCAAGCTGTAGTAAAGACACAAGATTCCAGTAGTTTAATACTTCTCAAAGCTTACTACTTTTTTATTTCTTTCAAATGCTGATGCTCTTGCTACATTACTCTATAGGACAAGATGCTGCTCAGCTGGTAGTCCCAAACTAGTGGCTCAAATATATGTCTAATTAAATACGTAGAGAACTGAATTGCTTTTCAGATGTTCTGTCCACTGAAACTCCAGGCTGTTTATGTATCTAGTGATATTGAAGGGTTTAGGGGACAAATCTATGGAAATATTTTTGAAATCCACTATCAGTGTTTATATTTGAAGTACCTAACATCCTGGAATTATCATCATCCTGTAGTTTTCCTTAGGTCCTCTGATTCCCTGCCTCTCCCCTTAGTGACCTTTTACATTGTATGTTCCTTGGGCTTTGGAGCAGACTTTGCTTTATCATGTCTCTCCTCAAGGTGCCAAAATGACCATTGACACCTAAAAGGACTAAAAAGACATGATGTCCCTTCTACTGGTGTTTTATTGTTTACAGAAATTGACTTTTTTTTTTTTTTTGGATGCTGTTTGTTACAATGTCTGATTTCTGTGCATGTGGGAGGCTGTTGAGGTGTCTATATGCCCACAATACATCCTGGTAGCTGCTGTCTTGGTCTGTGTCTCATACCCTTGGTTTTCCACTCTGCATTTCTATTTGCTTATCAGGTTAGTGACACACCGAAATGCTTCATTACAAAAGTTGTCATTTCCTTTCAGCAGTCCTTGAAAACATACTCAGCGGTTTCATTTACATCCACAGTTTTCCAATTCTACATTTTTTCCCTCCAAGTTCCTCAAAAATAGAAGTGGGAGAATTCTTCTAAAAGCATCCGGAAAAGGGCATTTTGATGGAGACTAGATATCCCTAATGGTCCAACAATCGCCAGCTGAAAAATGTTGTGGGGTGACCAACATTACAACAAGTCAGGGGGCATTATATTTTTGAACAAAAAGGACAATGAGTCAAAACCAGTTTCTTTTATCTGATAACGGATTTGCAATTGCTTCTAGGATACTTCATACTGCTGGCTTAAAAATGAGGATACTTTCCCTGGACCATTTGCATCTTGGCACACAATCTCTAGCTCATTGTGATTCTAAACAGTGTACAGGATCCGAAACCATGCTTAGTCAGCCTGGCCAGCCACCTGAGAGCCATGAGCAATGTCTCCTTTATGCCTGCTCACTTCTACTTAAGGATAAAACAAAAAGAGAAAAAAAAAAGCCAAGGAAACCCATTCCTCTTGACTCCCAGAGACAGTATTGCTGCTCAGATCTTCCTTCAGTCTGGAAGCAGCAACATCACCAGCCTCTCTGAAAGCAGCAGCAGAAGAAAGCACCTTCAGAAGAAGAAAGCAATGGCTTGTGAAGGGTAAAATGCTTTCCGGCCTCCCCTAATTGCAGATCTGATACTGAAGTACTGGTGGAAATAGTGTTTTGCTGGAGGTCAGATTAGATAAGGAGCTGACAAACTTCCTGACTTTACATACCGAAACCTTAACAAGACTGAAAGCCTAAGAGGGAAGCCAAGGAAGAAGATCTCTGGGAGCTGCTGGCAGGTATGAGAAAGTGGTGAGCTCTCACAGGTTCCCCATGCTCTCTGCTGCAATGGGCCAGGCTACCCCTCTGAGCTGTGGTCCTCTACGTTCTGTATGAAATAACCAGTATCTCTGGTAAGCAAAGCAGTAAGTGATCAGGGGAAGAGACAGCAGGACGGAGTCATCCTTTCAAGGCTAGCCTCAGAAGAGCTTGCATCTCCAGTGAAATCCCACTACAGACACAATGCTGTGCTGTGCTGACAGGCCTTCTCTGGCTCAGCTGCTGAGGGCAGCCTGGAGAACATGAATTTTACAAAAGCAACAGGGCAGCCTGAATTTTGAATTACTTTGACTGGAATATAGATCCTGGGCAATGCACTCCTATGACTGTTTTTAACTCACCCTAGTTGCCTCCCAGGCAGAGCAATCAGGAGAGTGAAATTTGCGACTGCACCACTCCTGGTGGACCAACTGACAGCTGACGAGCAAGAAAGTAATTTTGGGATGAGACAGGGTAAGCAGGGGTCTGCTTCATTAGCTGCTGTAAGCAATAACTCCTGTATAAGGCAATAATCCACAGTCAAAGTCAGAGGCTGTTGTGTTAAGCAACGCAGTTTCCACTTAGGCTGATGTCCTTAATGGCGAGTGCCTCATGCACATCATGTTTTCAGGCACTGGCCCTAACCGGTGGTCTAAACAGTCTGGTTAATTTTCCTTATCGTCTGGAAGTGAGCGATGTCCTATGCTTCCCTGACCCAGCAAGGGGAAGATATTTGCTTGTAGAAGGCACTCTTTGCCTGGATCCTGCTGGAGAGATAACCCCGTGTTCAACACTGATGAGAAAGACAGATTCCCAACTGTTTTCTTAGGCTGGCGTATGTCTTGTCTGAAATGGTCTTATGGCTTTCATTTTTAAGCTGCACAGGCTATCTCCCCTCTTACTTGCAGTCTTCCTGCCAAAAGCACAGTGAAAAACAGCAATAGGCAAGTAACTAACTCTTGGTTTAGTTTTTAAGGAAGGTTTGTTGCTGAAAACCAGGGGAACAGAAAGTGCTATGTGGCTACTCCACTGTCAACCTAATCTGTGACCTGTCAGTGCACTTGCTGCTAATACCCTTTTCACACAAGTTGCTAGAGGACTGTTTCTGCAGGTTAACTAATACCTTCTCAGATTTTGTGCTAAGTATTCTCAACGAACAGCACTGCAAGATGGGCTGGCTACAGCAAAGCTAGCATGTTATGATGTGACTTTTTACTTTGAACACTTGGTACAATAATTGTTAGCAATGACTATTCTTCTTGAGATGCCCCAGCATTAATACTTTACATGGACTGCGCTTCTTTCTCTGAAATTCTCCCAAACTGGTGAAATAACATTCAATGAGAAATAAAATCTAGCAGCTGCTTACCAGTTCTCATTAAATCCTGTTGAGTTTTGTGAGTTTTCCACTAACTTTGGTTAAGACTTTGGATTTGGCTTGTACTTTTAAGTGTTCTTAGGAAAAAAAGCTAGGCAAAGGGGACTGGATGAGCATCCAGAGTGATGTGATCAAGCAGAAAGTGGAAAACCCAGACAAACTGAACTATGACTTTTGATAAGCAGCACAAACATCACATTCAGAGGCAGAGATGTGTGGGTCAACTTTGTACACAAAGACTCAACAAGCAAAGGAGGAATTTTTTCCTAAGCTTCTAGCAATATTTCCTTTCACTGAAAGGAAATCATGGTAGATATCTCTGTATAGAGCCAATGTACAAAACCAGTCAGTTTATTCAAACATTTAGCTGTGCATCTGATGATACCATTGCTTTCCATTTCGTACATGAAACCACTTCTCATGCTACTAGAAGGTGAATTTTTCACATACACAAACGGGGGCCCTTTTTGCTGACATGGAAGTGAAGCTAAGCAGCACAGAAGCAGGAACCACTTCTCCTCAGCATTGCAAGTCTGAACAAAGGAGTAATGCACGTGCACAGTTTTTAAAGGAAAGACTTTTGGCATGTCTGTGATAATCAAGGTCTGTGGCACAAACTGCTGAGTTCAGGCTGGTTGATGAGAAGTCCAACACGACCTGGCAATGTGTGCTCACAGCCCAGAAAGCCAACAACATCCTGGGCTGCATCGAAAGCAGCGTGGCCAGCAGGGTGAGGGAGGGGATTTCTGCCCCTCTGCTCTCATGGGACCTTAGGAGAAGCTGGAGTGCTTTGTCCAGCTCTGTGGTCCCCAATATAAGAGTGATGTGGACCTGCTGGAGCGAGACTGGAGGAGTGCAGCAAAGATGATCAGAAGGCTGGAGCATTTCTCATGTGAAGACAAGCTGAGAGGGTTGGGGCTGTTCAGCCTGGAGGAGACCTTATAGCAGCCTTCCAGTACTTAAAGGGGGTCTACAAGAAAGCTGGAGAAGCACTTCTGACAAGGGCATGTAGTGATAGAAAAAGGGATAATGGATTTAATCTGAAAGAGGGTAGATTTTGATTAGATGTTCAATAGAGATTTTTCACTGTGAGGATGGCGAGGCACTGAAACAGGTTGCTCAGAGAGGCTGTGGATGCCCCGTCCCTGGAAGGGTTCAAGGCCAGGCTGGATGAGGCTCTGAGCAATCTGGTCTAGTGGAAGATGTCCCTGCCCATGGCAGGGGGGTTGGAAAGGCAGACAACGTTTAAGGTCCCTTTCAACCCAAACGATTCTGTGATTCTCTGAAAATGGTCTGAGCCACTCTACCTGGTTGTGACCCAAAAATCACTGTGGGCAGTGAGTGAGATACTCATCATGATCTGAGTTCTAAGACAAACCATGAAAAATTTGTGTGCATCTACAGTAACAGCTGATGATTATTTTTCCTTTGAACTTTGTCCAAAGTTCATCTCTAAAAAACAAACTTTAGGCTAACTCTGTGTATTGACTCCTCAGCAAAATAAACATGCCGAATCTCTAATAACACTTAAATCACGCATTCTAGATTCTTTTAACTTGCTTGTTAACCAAAAAGATAAAAAACAGTAAAATAAACAGGCTTTAGTCAGTTATTTATTTTTCTGGTGCCTCTATCAAAAAAATCTGAAGGACAAAAGCAATTCTGGCCTGATTGTTTTCAGAGTAAGCTGACTCCTCTTCTTGCTTCAAACTAACTGAAGGTAAAATAAAAATGCAGGCTGTCTTGGCTGTAACACTTGGCCTCTACAGCTTAAAGTGCTGGTAGTAAAAGTTTACATGGAGGAGGGAAAATCTAAGTATTGGGGCTGGGATTTTCAGGGGGGTTTAAAAATTGGTTATGGATTTGAGATTGGAAGGCTAAGGAGGGAGGGGGCTGGGTGGTGCCCCAGACACAGGAGAAATCACAGCAAGCTACAAGCAGATCTGACTGAGTAATAAAACTTATCCCAGGATCACTTGATTTATTCAAAGGCTGCAGAAGTAAAGTGGAAAGAAGTATAAAAAGCAAATATATACTTATCAGAAACAGTGTGATATCTTAGTTGTACTAACCATAACACTTCTTGTCACAGCTGGACACATTGAAACATCTACTGCGATGGCTGCTAGATTTTTGGTAGTCTTGTGCATGTGACCTTACTTGATATCCCATTAACTGTGCAACTATCAGTAACTATTTGATGAGCACCCAGATATATTTTCTGTGTTTTTCTTTTCTTAGTACTCTGCCAACCCTGCTGTTTAGTATCATACCTGGCTTGCAAAAAAAAAAACCAAAACAGAACAAAACAAAAACAACCAAACAAAAACCAAACCAAACAAAAAAAACCACCCCCAAACAAACAAACAAACAAACAAACAAACCATGAGGTAGGAGAGATTGTCTCAAAAAGAAAAACCCAAACAATGTGACATTAAAAAAATAAAGGCATTTTTGGATTGCTCTATTTCCTTCATACCTTTTCCTTTTTGTTCCTTTAAGGCTTGTGCCTTTAAGGTCACATCCACAAACTCACAGGCTAGAAACTTCATTAAAAAAAAAAACCAAACCTGAGTTTCTTGCATAATTGTGTAAGTCCAGGAGCTACAGCTTTAAGAAGGGCACTAAACGTTGTAAAGTTCACAATTAAATCACACAGAACTTGGCAACCAATTGATGGAAAAGAAGTGGAAAATTAACAGTAATTAAATAAACAGTGGCTTAGTAGATCATATTTTACAGTTCAGAGGAAATCTTGCTGTAAGTTCTCACACACGTTGAGCCCTCTAGAACCCTCCAGATGATAAAACTGTGCGTTACTGCCCAATTACGACTCGTCTCCGAGTTACTCATCATGACTGCTTTATGGATTTAGTTTCACAATATAATAATGAGTTCATCGTGGCTTCCTGAAGCATTTGCAGAGATAACGCAAACACTTACTTTTCTTTACAACTTGTGAGCATTTCGAAGGACTAAAGCGATGAAAGAGGCTATTTAAAAAAAAAAAATATAGAAATCAGTTTTGCATTGCATCAAAGCCCGGCTTTTCGTTAGAGCTCATGCAAATCCCGCGGCGTCCAGAATATGTCCCATGGCTTTAGCAATGGTGGCTCCGACAGAAAGGCGAGGTTTTAAGTATTTCTGAGACTCTGGAGACTTTCAGAAGCCGGAGACGCACAGGGGCATGCCTGTAACTTAAGCTGGTGTATTGCAGATGAGGACTGACCCCGCAAGGGTTGGCTGCTGGCGTTCGGGCAGCCCCCAGCAGCTCATTGTGCGGCGGCCGGGAACCGGGGGGACCGTGATCCCCGAGCTGCCGGCACAGGCGGACCCGGAGCCGCCCGAGGGTGCGGGGAGGGAGCGAGGAGCCCCCGAAGCCCGAGTCACGTATATTTGATTTTCACGCCAACGAGTACCGCAGAAACGTCCTAATCCATGGCGTGTTAACTTCCCTGCTTTGAACCTGCCCATGAAAGTTTCTGACTCGCCACGGTTGCTTTGGGGTTGGTGTTGTTTTAGGGGTTTTTTTGGGTTTTTTTTTTTGGTTTCTTTTTTTTTCTTTTGGGAACAGAATTAGAAGAGGAATGGGGAAAAAAAAAACCAAAAAACGAAAGCTAATGCGCCGCCAGTCGCACGAAAGCAAATGGCAGCATCGCCCGGCACTGTAGTAGTAAGTTAATAAATAAATAAGCCAACTCCGCTGCGTGAACGGCGAGGTGGAGGAGGGAACACCCTCTCTCCCTGCCCTGCCGCGCGGCGAGC
>VZRO01002622.1:1336896-1497295 GCA_013397915.1 Daphoenositta chrysoptera
TTCCCTTCCCTCCTTCCTTTCATTCGTCTTTGTGGCCCGAGCAGCGCCGGGAAAATTCCGTTTCTTCAGCAACTTGTTATTCCGGAGCCGGGCCTGCCCCCCTCGCCCTGGGGCTGCCCTTCCCGCACAGGTACGGGGCCGGGGGCCGGGGGTGCCCACGCCTGCCCCAGCATTGGGCACGGACAATTCTTTATTTTGATTTGTTTCCCTCCCTCCTGCGCCCGTGTAGGTGGAGTGGGGCTCTATGTGGGACTCTGCCATTTGGTGTAGTCCTCTTATGCATGTTCCTTTCCTTTCTTCACTTGCCTTCCTGCAGGATTTTTTTTTTTTTTTTTTTTTTTTTTTTCTCACNTTTTTTTGTGGTGATGCGTGTTTTGTTTTTTCCTGTTCTTTATTATTCCGTGCTTCACTATCGGTAGAGCTTTCTCCTCAACCACCTCTGCAGTTTGGTGGGTGCTTGTGGGTCTGTGAACTGAGGTTTTCTGGGTGAATTCGTATTTTATTAATGCATGGAGCTCTTCATTCAACTTCTTCTCAAGTGTCAAAAAATGAGGCTATGAACAGATGTGTTTCAATATGGAGAGATTTCCAAGTTCCTAATTCTTGGGGGTGGAGGAAAGAGTGCCATTGGAGAGTGGCTTTTGTTTTCGATTGGTGAACAAATGTCATCACATTTCAGTCACGTGCTGTAATATTCTTTGTTCAGCTATCAAAGTATGATATCTGCTACACCTGTTCCCACTTTTTAATTGTTAGTAACGGTGATTGCCTGCAAATCTTATAATTGCAGAGAGGAGCACTTTCTCCCTTTCTCCTCCTTCTATCCTCTTGGATATTGGTTTGGGCCCAAGCACTGAGCTTGACAATGAACTTTTGTTCACTGTGGAGACTGCATGTAGAAACGTCCCACTGGGGGTAATAACGTGCGTGTCACGAGAAAGTTGTGTACTGTGATGTACGGTGGTCTGAGCATGGAGAAATCAGGTGGGGATGTGCGCTCTGTAATGGCAGGGCTTGAGGAAGAGGTAGGCTTCTTTGGGCCAGGGAAATTTTCTTGTGCTGTTGCTGGTTATCAGGATAGATACTCCTGTACACCCATATGTGTAGATAGATGTATCTTTTTTTGCGTAGCTGTAGATTTTCAGATATCAGAAATAAGGAGGATTTTGGCTGTCTGTTTACATGGGTTTTTTTTTTGTTTGGTTGGTTTTTTCCCCCTTTCTCATTGTGCTCACTTCTAACAATGAAGACACCTGCTTAGTTTCAGTTTTGTAAGTCGGCTTCCTCTGGCTTTCCTGTGATTTCCTGGAATTAGCTGGTGAGGCTGGACCTGCTACATAGCAGGGGAATTTCTAACTTTGATGAAGGGAGGCTAATTTTGAGGCTTCATTTGTGAAAAAAAAAATAACATGCATTTCAAAGCCTTGTTAAAAAAAAAAATTCTAAAATTCATTACTTCTACCAGGTTAACATGTAATGCCAAAACTTTAATATTAAGCTTGTTAGTGATTGTGTATAATATAACTTTATAGTTTTTATTAAATAGTGACATTAAATTACTACTGAGAACAGGATCTTAAAGAAATAAAAAATAACTACCCATATTACTTAAATAAGTTGATTATCATACTTTAGGGAGAAAGATCACAATCTTTTGAATTTTTGTTTATATCTGTGCATACTTCACGATAGCTAAATGAAACTTTCTCTGGTGGCATTTTTATTATTGTTTTCTGGAATGGAATTCTGTAGCTCAGCAAATGAAGCTTTAAAACTGTATTTAAAAAAATAGGTGATGAGATTCTCAAATGTTTTTAAAACTTTCAACTTCGCTATGGTAGAGAGATTATTTTATGGTAGTTATATCAGCTAGGGGTTTGAGCTCATACAGAGGGATTGTGGAGCAGCCTCTCCATCCATTCATTTCATGTTGTACAGGAGCGTGTATAGAGTATGTCTTCAAGGTCTTAAGAGACCCGTTGTCCAGCAGAAGGTGGGTGCTTGCTCACTGAGAGTACTTGCCACCAGATGGATGTCAGCTATGTCATATCCCAAGATTTTAGCCATAGTGATCTGAGCAACAAGAAGTTTGGAGTAGATCCCGTTACGGGTTATGGTGATTTTTCATTTTACTAGCGAAGCTAATGTTTATAATTTGAAATGTTGTGTGGAGGAGTATTTTGTTATTAATAATTGTTTTGCCATTAGTTCTTGTAAGATTTTTACCTGAAAGTTTTTAATCTTTGCCATCCTCTATGTGCATCCTGAACTAGTTTTGTTGATGGAAGCAGGCATTTGAAAGTGATTTACTTCCTTTAGGGAATGAAAATAAAAAAAACCTTTTCCTTCAAAGAACTTTAAAAAAGCAAAAGTAGGAAATGAAAACTTGGTCTGCTTAGAAAAAAGTGCTGTTGTGTTTTCCAGCTTCAACAGTGAGATCTCTGCTTTAAGTTTAGATTTTGTAAAGATATCTCTTCACTATAGGCTATTCAGCTTCAGCTGTGTTTCAAATATTGGGCCTAACTATTTCTTACTCCAACTTTACTTTTTTTTTTAGAGATGAGGTTTTGTGTGTGTTTATTAAACTTCACTGTAGAAATTATGATCTTAAAAAAAATTAAAAATATCTTGGTGTCGATCCTTACGAAGGACATAATTTTCATGGAGGTTTTTTTTAGAAAATAAGATGTGTTTTATTGACTCCTTAAAAATTTGTATAATTCTGTGTGCAATTGGAAAGCTTTGATAGTGAGCCTGGCTACCACTTGAGTTGTTCATGCAGTTTGTTTATAATGAACACATTGTAGCTGTTCAGTTCCTTTATCCTTATTCTCAGAGCCATGAAGAACTTTCTTTGGTCAAATGAATTGATACTACTGGAAATTGTTTGCAGTGGAAATTTCTCTTTTATTTTAGTCCAGTTTGAAGGAACCTTGATGGAGTATCCTATTTCATGTGTTACTGGCATTTTGCACGGGTACCAGAAACTCATGATGAATGTCATGTGAGAAACGTGTGTTGGTGACCCTAACCTTTTTACAGTTGTTTCAAGTTTGTTGGTTTTACTTGTTTAAAGTCCTCCAGAAACAACTTCATAGGGTGATAGAGCTTTGCTTTTTGGAGGGCCATCTCACGCGGGTGTGAGCTGTAAAGCATCTCCACCAGGAGAGGCTTCTTGTGTAGAAGGGGCAGTGCTAAAAACCTATTATTGAGCTTCTAATAATATTTCTTCACTGTCCCCTTCACCCTTTATGCTCACAACTGTGCAGTCACATGCACAGCTGTATACTAGAAGTGTAAGACTCTACAAAAGGCCTGGCTCCTGTACGTTCGTGAATTGCCCTTGTTCAATTACTCTGTGCCAGAAAGCAGCTCACATCCTGTTTCTGATGTATTTTAACAGCACAAAGGTTATTTAGGAACAAACCATATAGTGGAAAGGTGGGGCAGAGCGCAGGAGGGTTTTGAGACGTTTACTGAATGCAAAGGGTTGTACTTACTTCTGTACCCTGTAAATAGAGGGTATAGAAGGATAGTTTTTATAGGTATCTTACATTAATATTTCATGTTCAGTATAGCACAAAGCCAGTGTCTGGCTTGTGCTGGTGGTAGAGATATGCATTATGCAGGCAAAAAAGAATTTTATTTACATTTGGAGGGGGCGGGGGGGGGCAACTTTGTATTTTCTCATTCTCCTTTCCCTTTTTTTTCCCTTGTGGCAAAAACAATCTCATTAAAAAAAACCCAGACCCTTTTTTTGTTTCGTAAGTTTTTATTTATGGCTCCTCACTTTATAAAGTTCCTCTCTGGACTAAAATTGTTAAGATATGATTTAAAATTTGTTTGATTCTGCTTTTGTTATATTAGAACTTCACAAAAGTGAAGTGCAGTTCATAGAATGGCTGTAAAATGTACAGAAATCTAAAGAGTTTTTAAAAAGCATTTAGTGCTGAGGAAAGGTGCACTTGCATGGCAGTCAGACTTTGCAGTTAGAATCACCTGTCCCTAAAATAATTTTTATAGCTGTAGGAAGTTCTACCGGGTCCCTTCCTTTGGTCTGAGAGGATTGCCCTGCCTACGGTCCTAACAAAGCCCCAACTTTGCCACAGAATCTTTTGTTTTAGTACTTTGATCATTCCAGGTTTTTGAGGAAAAAAATGTGCTGCTTTTTACAGACTTATCTGCAGCACTTTTTTTCTGGTATACTGTTTACACCATTTTAATATCTCTGATGGAATTATCAAGTACCCCATGCCTTAAAAGCTCTTTGCCTAGATGGTTTGACCTATTAGTTGTTCCCTCTTGCCCAAGATTTCTATTGCACTGTCATTACAAATGCTCACTCTTTTGATTAGAGACTGTATGCTCAAAGAATGCTTTAAAAAACCTCACACCACAAAACAAACGTGCTGCCTCCACCCCCAGCCCAAGCCTAATGTTTGTTGTTACTGGTGGGAATGCATCTTTAAGTGGTACAAAAGCAGTGAGGCTCTGCTTCATGTGAGCTCTGTTCTAGGCCATGTTCATACAGCTTCTATGCATTTTTAATGTCCAGTTTCTTAAAATGTGTGTTTTCTGGTTCCGCCCTTCCACCCAACAGTACTGCGCTTGTAGGGCAAAAGAGAAAGTTCACTTGGTACAGAAGTTGTGTCACCTGCCTCTGAAGTGAGGGACTCTACCTCTGCACATGTCATTAAAAGTATGCTTTGAAAATGTAGCCGGTGTGTTTCTTGAATTGCAGTACGGATATGTGAATGGTTAAAACAAATGCGGGCAGATTTGAGCCTGTGACTCTAAGATGGCCTGTGAGAGAACTCTAACGGAGCAGCCAGGCTTATGGGTGGTTCAGCTTCCTTGTTTCTGCCTACGAAATACAAGCTGTCAGTACGAAAGGGAGAAGGAACATTGATTCCTTCCCCTGTTCCACTTCAACCCTGCAGATCCAAGTTAACTGTGCGGATCCCAAAGGCAGCATAGTTGCAAACAGTTAATTGAAGAGATCAAGTGGTATCCTATTGAAGCTTTAAATTATTTTAACAAAACTTCTGAGTAATCGCAATAATTATTTTCTGATAAGCTGGCTGATAGTAACTATGGCAACAGCTGTCTGGCCTATGGACAGCATTGCTGTATTGACAAAACCTTTAGATGCTCCTGAGGCCTCTTGCCTCTGTAGGGAAGTGCATCAGGATGACTTTCAGGTGACTGAAGCATCACCATTTCTTTCTCTTGCAGTGGGATGCTGTCTTTCTCTTGTCCCAGCCTTTACCTTTTGCATGGTCCTTTTTCTTTTGCATATTTTTGCAAGTGCTGCCTGCTAGCCTGGAAATGCTGCAAAGACTGTCTTGTACTACAAGGACTAGGGAAGAATATAAGTACGAAGATGGAATTTTATATTCATATTGGTGTTTTTTACTTGTTTTAATAATAATAATCCAGAGCTCAGGCAAGCGGGAAGGAAAAAAAAAAGGAAGACTTATTCATTTTGTTCCTTGGTTGTTTCCTTCCTCGATTAAAACCTTCTTAGAACAGACTGGTAGGGGGAGCTGCCATTCCCTTTACTGAAGTACAGCGTATTCCTCTCTGAGGCCTACGCTGAGACACAGCTATTTAATTTTCAGCTAAGAGCCACTTCTTTTCAGAAGAGAGGCAAGCCCCTGCTTCAGCACGTTGTAGAAATGGAGGGAGAGAGCAATTTGTTTCCAGAAAACTGAATTCTGGACAGGAGAATATGCCCCTCACCAAACATACTTTTCCTATTGCTATTCAAAAGAGTACTCTTTAATATTATTAAATGTAGCAATCTTGGGAGAAAAAACCCGTAAATCCTTGTTGCACTTCAGTAAAAGATGTTAAAAAGCTACAACCAACTGTGCATGTTTGAAAGTAGCCAAACTGCTAATTATTCTTTAGGGACTCTTTATTTCTGTAGAAATCTTTGGCCTCTTAATTTCAACACACGAGAACTGGGTATCGATCCAGCTTACCTGACGGTTACCAGCAGCAGTCTCCCCGTACGGTGTGTGTGTGTTTGCAGGCCTGTGGAAGTGTGCAATATGGCCTACATCTGGTCTCATCTTGAGTAAGAATGTGGCTCGTGGAAACTACAGGCCCCAGAGTGCAGTGCTGTGTTTTTATTGCAATGGCCTGCCAGGATTGTGCTATCCTAAGGCATCCTGGGACCTGTAGTTTTCTTGAGCAGAAGTTGGGGATTTGGGGTGAAGAGTAAAAGCTGCTATCATGTTCTAGAAGCGCAGTCCTCAATACCTTATGCAGTTCTTGTTGGTCAACTTAAGCCTGTGCAGCAGTCAGGTATTTTTATTTACAAGTCGAACATGGTTTATAGCTGGGTAATATGTTTAGAGAAAAGCAATTCATGAAAGAAGTCTTCCAACTGCTTATGTGTTTTTGTACAAAGAATATATTTATTGTACTAACACCTTGTTTCATCTGTGATTGCAAATATCTTATTCAATATTCTGGGAATTTTTAACCTTTCGGAGCAAGGTTATGGATGGAAACATTTGGCAGAAGATTTCTGTTGCTGGCAGTATGGCAGCCACGTTGTCCTTTCCAGTTGTCAGGAGGACAGTGGGTCACAGTGAATTTCTTTTCACACAGTAAAAGGGAGTTTTAACAACGTTTTTACGTGATGAGAACTCACTTCTCTGCTGTTTTTCTTTAGAGTGAGTGATGGCATAGCTGCCTTATGCATCAGAGCAGGGGTCCCAGTTTGTGTTCCTACTGTGGGAGCTAGTGACTCCATTGCTGGTTCCCAAGGGGACACAGAGTCACAAACACAGGTACTGGCAGGTGCAACCAGAATCAGAGACATCTGGCAGTTTTTGTCCTGACCACTGCGCTTGAACTTGGGTCAGACTCACAGCAAAGAATGTGAAGTGTTTCTGAAGTAGGGATAGAGGAACAGCAACTTTTCAGAATACTTTTTTTATATCCATAAGAATTGTGTATTTTCACACAACACTCTCAGTCAGATTTGCCAGAGTTAACATGGGCATTAATTTGAATTCGGTTGTTCATCCAGCAACAAGTTTAGTATTTGCTGTAATCTTGTGTGCCATGATTTGCATAATGCAGTTCATTTTCAAGTGAGCAAACACTTAACTTTAACTGACTCCTGTCAATTTCTTTGTTCTTCAGTTTGTATGAGATATTAATGTAAAAAGGCTTATATTTAAGTGTCAGCCAATATGAAATAAGCTGTTTTTATGTTTTTGGAGAAATAAATTAGAGCTTCAGTCTTGCAAGAAGTCATGTTATTTAACACTAGGTGCTGCAGAAGTTAGAATAGTTGAATATCTGAAATCAGAATCTATATAAGTAGCAGCAGGATTAGGACCTCCAAGCTTCTAATGTTGGAAAGTAGCTTCTTTGTAATCACAATAATTAGCTAATATCTAGGTCTGTGTGACAAAATTCTTCTTCTTTTAGTAAGTGTCCAGAAATTCTGCTTATTATAAATTTGGAATTCACATGTGCTTCATAGTTGTGCAAAAAACCTCCCAAAGCCTAAAAAAAGTTGCTCACTCCTTTACCTGTACAGATTATATATATGACAGATATTTAGGTGGTTTCCTGGAGGCAGGGATTGTATTTTGTGAGCACTGATACATTGTACACACCGTATGTTGCTGATGCTCAGTTTAAAACTGATACAAAAAGGTGGAGAGATTAGTCTAAAACCTTAGATATGCTGTAATTGTAAAGGACTTGGGAAACAGTAATATAGTTTTCTTTAGGTGTTCCCAGCCTCTTCACAGCCCACGTGGAGCAAATTGCTGACAGGACACACGCTTAGCTGAAATAGTTACTATTAGTATCTTGACATGATTAGAAAGGCTGACATTGTTGCTGTGCAAGGATGAAATTCCCTTTCATTGGCTGATTGGGCCTACACAACAGGCAAGAGAAGAAACCAAGATAAATCTATATGAAGTGGAAAGATTATGTATCTTGTCCTTCAAGGACGTTTTACCCTCTGTAGAGAGCCTGCAACAGTAACCTTTGTAACGCTGCTGTATCACGGTATTCTAGATAAGGAGTGTGAGTAGTAGGGATGCACAAAAGGGTTTGATGCATAGCGGTAAAGAAAAACTTCTGTAAGTACTTCTTATCTCATAAGAGCAAATCTGTCCTGATCTGGGAAGAAATTGTGGTCCTGCTCAAGCCAATGGGAAACTTCACAGTTGAATTGAGAGTACGAGGATTTCATTCTTTCCCCCCACCAAAAGATAGTTTTAAGTGGATTTTGTGGGGCTGAAGCACTGGACAAAATTTGAAGAATCTGGCACCTGCTTAAGATGCTGCTGCTGACCCCTGGGGGATCTCACACTGGGTACTTTGTCTCCTAGTGTCTTTGCTATTCCTTTAAAAGGTGGCTAATATCGAGCTCTTGTAATGCTTTTTAAGAACTTGGAATCTATTTATTCAGGGCTTTTACTTAATTTGCTGGCGCGACAAAATTTTACATGAAAGCCAGAAGTTAGTCCTTGATGTGTCCAAGGAATACTTTTTGTCTCTATCCCTCTCGCTAGTGTGGCAAAACTGTTCCCATTGAGATATTTGGTCTGAAATTTGAATAACCTGACTTGTGATGGATGTAAAACAAACAAACAAACAAAAAAAGGCCCAAACAAAAGCACAATAAAAATCCAATCCACCACCCTCACTAACAAACGTTTTTCATAACTCTATAAAACCACTACAATGGCCTATATTACTAATAATGAAGCTTTTTGGTAATTTGCATTTAGCTGGAGCTCCAGATACCATTTCACTGCTGCTTAGCTTGCAGTAATTGTCTCTGATAAGCATCTTTATCATGTAAAGCTATTGTTGTGTGTAGCATGAATTTGCTGTATTAAGGATGCTTTTGTCAGTGACCCCAAATGGAAAGGATGTGGCTACCTGAGCTTCCCTTTTTACCCTTTCAGAGAGTACATTCTGGTCAGAAATAAATTGGGAAGCACTAGCAAGGTTTGTGCTGTTTCTGAATGCCAGGTACCTGCCCTTGATTCAACTGCAGTTCCTCTCCCAAGGAGGAATCCCACCACACCATACCTCTTATTTTGCGGTCTTAGAGAATTGTGCTGAAGTCAGTGGATTTGTCACTATGAAACTTGTTTCAGAATCAGAGACTTAGTTTCCATTTTCCACCTGCAATTTGGCGTGTTTCACCTGCTCTACTTTTGTTTTGAATGTCACCCTCTAAAATAAACATGGACATCTCCTCCATTCCCATAATTCTCATCCCTGAGTGGCTGTTTCTTCTTACCATAAGACTTACAATGTCTTCTTCCACCTTACTTCTTGCAGGAATTAAATTTGGATGCCTTGCTGTTGATGAACTCCTGCAGCGCTCAGTGTAATCAAATGTTTTTTCCTGTGGTGATGAGCTGCTGTCTTTGCAGTCAGTCAAAACCTGGTGGTGTTGGCCTGTTAGATGCAGGTGCCCGGTAAGTGCCCTACTGTGGTAACAGCATCTTCTCAGCTGCAGAGCTGATTCTTTGGGCACAGGGCAGTGACAGTGCAAACACCTCAGGTGGTATTACATCGACATTGTCATTGCTACAAAATCGCATGAGCAAAAATACTGATCTTAAGTTTGCTCCTTCCTGAAGTAAGATAAAATTGTATGATTCCTCATCATTTGGGACTTTCTTTCTGGCTTCCTTTTGCTAACTTAATCTACACTTCTGTTCCCATGGTTGTTTTTGTTAAAAAATGCTTTTTTTCCCTTATATTAAATTCATTGTTCATATATTGGGTGATTTCACATCATACATATATATAGATTATCTCACTCTAAGACTTTGGAAAACTTAAACTAAGGAAGGGCACACATATCTGTTAAATCCCCGTTTGTGTGTAGAAAGTACTATATATTAGACATGCCTGTACTTTTTTCTCAGGTATACCAGAAGCTCCTGCCATTTCTTTAAAAACTCTTGCATAAATTGGGAAATGGAATCAAATACTATCTGTGTGTTTTTAAACATAATTTTTCCATATTCCCACATATGCAGGATGCATTTTAATCCTTCACCTATGACACCTCTTTGGTATTCCAGTAGACAGTGAGACTCATATGGGTTTCTTGGGGATCAGAAGTTGTATTAGAAGGGGACTTAAAATCATACAATAAATGTTCTTGTATATTTCTGGTCCTCATGGCTTCCTCTCCATTCCACCCCCCCCCCATCCCCACTGGATAATAACCAGAGTTTAAATTGATAGGAGGTGTGATTTTTCTCAAAGACATTATAAAAGGGGAACCCCGCCCCTCCCCGCCGCCCCCCCCCAGTCCTTGAAATGGCAAGGAGAGGAATATGTAAGGACAAAGTAATGAGAGGAGTGCATGAGAATTTGTGTGTGTATGTATGTGTCTGTGTGTAGAGAGATGTATTTAAACATCTTTTCTAGTACACCAATCATTAAAAATCTGGACATTAATTTTTAAACAACAGAATTTGTTTAAGGAGTAACTTTGCAAAGCAGTCTCCATAATGATGGGCACTACACTGATATCCCAGTAGTGTGAGTGTTGGTCTTGATACAACTGCATATTGGCATATACAAATGCATACTGGCACATGCAGTACTAGTTTAGTGCTCCACACTGTTTTGTCTTATCTTAGTGTCTGCTGTTGTGATAAGTCTTCTTACCACGTGGTGATTTGCTCCATCTTCTAGGGCAATGGTGGAGTAGGGCTGTTGTATACATGGGAATCAGTGGATCCCAGGAGAGCAGAATATTGTGATGAAGTTGGTGTGAGGGGATGTGAAGGAGTGTCCCTCAGCAGCATGTTACTGCCTTCTCCTCTGGGCAAAGCACCCTGGCCTGGAATAAAAATAATTGACTGCCACAACAGCCTTCTTAAAAATGCCAATCTTTTTGTTTAGAAAGTGCAATCATACCATGCTCCGTGGTACCCTTTCACTCTCTGTCAGCATTGTGAAGGTTGAAAATGGTATGCCTTTCAATTGTTTATAGTAGCCACTATAAATTAGATAAACCTACAATTTATTCTTCCAGCTCTAAGTAAACAGTCAATTAAAAATCTGTGGCAATCAGTGTGAGTAAAACTGTTTTGGACTCTTTGTTTTCTTGTAGCTGAAGTCTATCCATTGTACAGCAGTCTTGCACTTTTCTTCCATTAAATGCTAATTGTATGCTTATGTGATTCCATGTTAGATTGGCCCAGTGATTCAGTGTTATGTTTGTAACCTAGTGTGTAAATCTTATTACTTGTATTGAATAATCATGGTTCTGCGAAGAAAGGAACTATGAAGTGTATGGTTACTTGAATTCTTCCTTTCACATTAGTGACTACCATCAGTACTCCCACACTAAGTGTGACTACCCCAGCTACAAATACCATTCTCCAGATGCTACAGTTCCCATTTGTGTTCTTTTGAGGAGAAGAAAGAAGAAAAAAAAGTGTTTTAGGGGGTAAGGAGGGAGAATGTGATAAAAGGGGAAGGAATAACAGAATTTGAGATTGATACCTGTGTACAGGGAGCAGTGAGAGTGCCAGCTGACTGGCATGTAGGGAAAGGAAGATCAGAGCACATCAGTGTAATAATTTTGGAGTGCTTCCTGTTGACTTGTTAATACAACATGGAATTTGGCCCAAGCAATCTGCTGTTGTGAATCAGCATAGTTTATTCACTGGGGTATAGGTGTGCTTATTATTATTGGAGAATCTGCTCTACTTAAAAGATAACAGATCAGTCTGGTAAGTTGCATTATTCCCATGTTTGGATTAGAAGCTGAGGCAGAGAGGAATATTGATTTATTCTGCATTGTAATAATTTTATGAAGACCTTAAACTAGGAATGGAGGCCTTCACTTGTGTGCTTAATCCAGAAAACTGCCTGCTTCATTCATATCCTTAATGTTGCTATGTTGTAAACAAAAGTGAGACTAAAACTGATATACTGATTAGGAATGGGTGGTGTACAAATAGGTAGAGTTGTCCCAAAGGAAGTGAGATTCTTGTAAAACTGGTTGTACAAAAAAAATAGGGTACTTTTTGTTTCCTTTTTTAAGTATTGGATATAATTTTTTAGGTCATCTTGGGTTGAAGGAAAAGTAAAGGGTTCAATGGTGCTGGGAGACCTTCTGTTACATAGGGAAGATAATGATTAATAAATATGAATTTGAAATCCAGTGCAATCTGAGTTACATGGGTGAGCACTGGTGTAAAGAAACAGCCCTTAAGTTCTGCAGAATGTGGAAAAAAGAGAAGAAAGGTGGTGGTGGCGGTTGTTGCTGTTGAAATTTTTTTGTCTACCTTTCTAGCTCTGTTGCAATATACTACAATTAATACAAGAAATTGCATGTTATCATGTAGGCATGATTGTTTCTAAAATATCTCCTGAATGTACTCTGTCTATGTCCTGCATGTGAATGAGGTTCCAGTAACTTTACTGCATACCATCACTGTTTCTGTGTCACACTTTGAGTCTGGTACAAAGGATTTTACAGATCTAGTTGGGTGGAATGGTTCAGTGCACAGCAAAAGTAACACTGAGTAACAAATGTCGTCAGTGCTGAAGTCTTAACTGCTTGTTAAAACTATTTTGTGTGCAGCTTATGTGAGCAGAATTCTTCAATCCTCCCAAGTGAGTACTGTTCAGGGACAGATATCTTGTTCTGTTAATTTGGAGAAATGCCTTTTCCAGTGAAAAATCAGCAGAGTTGGCAATACTCAAGTTTCTGCATCTGTCCCAGCTGGCTGTGTCCAGTGTTGCTTCCACTAACTCTTAGTGCTGCATAATAAGGGCACTATATTCCAGTGCAAACATGAAAAGTATGGCTCCTTTTTTGTTATATGCCTCACTGTTTACTGTAAATGGCTCACTTAAAACTGTGAGTCTTATGCTTTGAACTCTGTGTCTGTGACTACCCATGTTGTTAAGCGCTTGGGCTCTGGTGGGATGCTGAATCATGATCTTTTAAATGCATGTCTCTTGTTCTGGAGTATCTCCAGCTACAGCCCTTAGCGGCACTGCTGGCGGTCTCCGTTGGTGTCTTAGAGTGTTTCTGGAACACAGAAGCTTTGGCATATGCCCCTCTAATGTTTCGTTAGAGTTGTTCATGTTTTGAGACTGGTTCTGCATAAGCCTGGAGTTGTCTTTCATCAGTAAGCTGGGTTAGTACAGTGTCTTTACTGAACAGTTTGTGTGTTGTGACGTCTCTACTCTGTAACTGTGGAGACCGCTTCAAGGCCAAACACAAGGCAGCTTAAGTAACCACTGTGTCTCGTACTCTGCAATGTAACTTCTGTGAAGTAGAATTCTTGTTTTGGTCATGTCTTGATTTATAGAAGGGTGTAATGAAATTTCAGAGAGTTCTTGTGTTAAAAATTCGGTGATTGGCATGCTTCTCCTGTTCATGTGCAATTAGTCCTGCATACATCACCACTGCTTAATGAAATGTTTGTAAAATAAATCTCAGGGCAGGGTATATTGCCTTGGCATTAAAGTCCTGAGATCCAAAGATGCATTGTTGGCTGGCACTGCATTCTTCAGAGAGAAGACTTTCCATTCTTGTTCTCTGTATTGCAAAAGAAAGCAGTTCTACTTGTGTGGAAGTGTCATGGAAATGTGAAGTACACAACTTCATGAGAACTGTATTGCACTGAAAAGATCAGCCTTCATCATCACTAAGAACAATGGCTTGGAATTGCAGGCAAATGGGCATAAATCTGGAGATATCTGTACAGTTGTCCAGTTGTTCGTCCATCTCCATGGAACCTAATGTGTGAAAAGGAAGGAAGAGGAATCAAAGTACATGTATTTTGGAATAAGTGGGAATCAACTGAATTTTCCTGTGTAATAGTTGAAGAAGTATTGGTAGATATGGGAAAAGAGCAGAAACTCAACTTGAACTTGAGAGGAGAGCAAGAGGATAAGCATTTGTTTTTTACTGGGACCAGATGTGAATGAGATTTGGGAGGAACTGTTTGGAGCTCTTCTATATTTTATCTACACTAGAATTTGCTCTCAATGAAACATGGAGCACTTGAGAAGAAAACTTTCCAAGTTATGTATCAGGAAGACAAATTATGCATGTGGGATGAAGAGAGAAATGTTGCCCCATGGATGATCAACAGAAGTACTGAAGCATGAATAAACTCAGTACACACACATGATTATATCTTCTTGTGTTTCTCTCAGGGATATCAGCAAATTCAACCTGAAACATTGAGCCTATGTCAGCACGGAGTGAGAAAACATCTAGTAAATCAAAAGTTCCCAACTACAAATAAGACTGCCAATTTCATTGAATTGTTAGTTTGTAGTGCTATTTGTTGCTAGTGTAGTTTGCACAAATGATCTCTAGGATGACAAGGGCATTGTGTTGCTGTTTACTTTCAGCAGGACCAATTTCAATACTATTACCGGTCTAGATGATAACTCCTCCTGCAAAACAAAATGAAAGAACCCCAAACCAACCTGTGTGATTCTGTAAGGAGAAGGTTATTTAAATAACAAAATTATAATAGCCCCTATGTGAAATGAAGGGGAAAAAAAAATAACATAGCCTGAAATTCTTATTTTCTTGTCTTTTAATGTGACTTAAGAGATTTATCATGTAAACTGGGTCTTTCTCATATAAACTGGATCGTGGTCAGCTTTCTCAACAGTGTAGATGAGCAATAATCTCATTGAGGCAATATCTGCGAGTTCATGAAACTGCTCATAAAGCTGCTTCTGTTTCTTTTGCATGTTTTTATCCTTGATACTTGCTTGTTCCTGGTAAGGATGATAAGCTTATTGGGTATGTTCATCTTCGTCTTACTGCCTACAGCAATACTGGAAGGTGTTATATACTGGGCACTTGCTTTTTTTTCCAAACCTGTTGTAATTTTGGGCTCTAGAAAATGAAACTTCTCACAGTTTCCCGCAGATTGAGACCTGCTTGTTTATCCTACATGGCTTTCAGTTTGGCTATCTTCAAAAGCTCATCTGTCAGAAGAGAAGGAAGCTGACAGTGATGACAAGGCAGACATTCACCAAATTGTTTAGGCAGTGCTTTCTAGCAGGATTAGCAGTACTTCTAGCAGAATTCTGTTCGGTGTTTGTCCTGGGCCTCAGCTTGAGCTTATGCATTTTCTTTGACAGTAGTACTTTTTCACCTAGACTTCCTTATTAAAAGGGAGAGCATCCTGCACTCTTGAGGGTCAGGCAGGACCTGAGACAAGTTCAATTTTCTTGGAGAGAAGTCAGACATTCATCTACATATTCCTTTTGAATCCATTGGTTGAGGAGATCTTTCCTCTGGTCAGCTGGGAGGATGCCAAATCATTGCCAGTCTTAAATGGATCTTGGCAGCTTTTGCAGCAAACATCCATGGCTTATGTTTAGTGCTGCTTTCCAACTTTCTGAGTCTTTCTCAGTTAGAAGAGACTGCCCGAGTCTCCTTGCATTGAGACCCTGATTGGTGAGGGGCTTGGAGGAGAATTTTTCAGCAGTCTGGTGGGTTATATAAGAACAAAAAAACTCTATAGCCTTGAATACTTGCTCATGGCTTTATTTCAGTGTTGCATTATATTACACAACAAGCATAAACCAGTTTGATTTCTGCTTCAGAAGTTGCAATTTCTGCTTTTAACATTATGTGCTTGAATTATAGCCTGGTTTATTTACCAGAAAACCAACCTCCAAAACAAACCAAGGCATACACCAGCATGACTGCTCAATGTGATTAAACATAAGAACTACTGTACTCTGCTGGACCAAATGTCCATCTAATCCAGCATCTTTCCTTTATCAGTGTCTAGCAGCAGCAGCTGACTGAAGAGTGTAGGAAATGGGTGCATTCTGTCAGCTGCTGAAATATTAGCAGTAGATTTCTGACAGACAGTTGTTTAGCTGCTGTCTGAGATGGAAGCTACATTTGGACTATTGCACTGTGAATAGCAACATCATACTATTTATAGGTGAATTTGCTGCCTTTTTGAACTAATTTATAAGTATCTGTGGCTTACATAGTGTTCCACAGCAGCAAGTTCTGTGCAGTTTACCTGCATTTTCTCTGTGTGTGATAGGTTGATGCAAGAAAAAAAAAGTTTTGTTTGTTTTAAACACGCTCTTTTGTTGTCATTCCTCTCTGTACCATTTCTAGTTCTCCCCTTTTTGAGGTGGAGCAGCCAGAATTATGTGCAGTGTGCATCACAGCAGAATGTTCCCTGTTTTTTCTCTGTTCTGTTTCTAATACCTTCTGAGATTTTTCTATGGCTTCTTGCTGCTGAGAGTTGAACTGTTTGCTTGCGGTAATCTCGAAATCTTTTTTGTAAGTAGTCATGCCTAGTTTCAATTAATCGTTGTGTATTTATAGCTAGATTATTTTTTCCTCTGAGTATATTGTTTTGCACTTCTCGACCTGGGACAACAAAATGACAAATGAAAACCAGTCATTTGGTATTATCAGATCCCCTGTAACTCTCTGAAGTTTACTTTAATTACAACTATCTGAAATGATGGAAAGCATCACAATGTCTGCAACCTTCCTTTTTGCCAGATCAGTTAAAAGTATGTTCACAGACTTAACCCTGATCCTTGTGGTAACTTCCCTGCTCTTTGACTGTTTAGTGTTTTCTTACTTTTTTTTTTTAATTTTTTTTTAAAATTACTTTTGTGTAGGTCCTCTCATGGATTTTACTCTAAGGTGGTGTGAGGTGTACAAATGGGTTTGCTTCCTTTTGTTTTTGTTGCAATATGGTGTACGAACCTTTCGGAATTTGAGATGTAGGTCTTCCAGCATCCCTTTTCATTTGCTTTGAAGTTGGATGTCCAAAAGCTTCCTTTCATTAAGATTGCAATCTTTTATAAGAATACTTGGCAGAGACTGTTCCTTAGAAATGTGGGGGTTGATGTTGGGGTTTTTTTTTGTTGTTGTATGTGTGGTTTTGTTTTCTATGTTTTGGGTTTTTGTTCAAATGGCCAGTGCTTTGAATCTTAGCATCACGAATTATATCACCATTAAAGGGTGATATAATTAATTCCTGCCTCTATAATTTGTTCCTACATCCTGCCTCATCCCAGCATCTTTTCTTAAGTTCTTTTCTCTTCCAGTTCATGGAAGTCCTTGTCTTGCCTTTTTAACCAAGTCTGTGATGTTTTCACTATGATCATCTGTGAGTTTATTTTTTTAATAGATACCAAGAATCCACTGCTCATCTCATTCTGTTATTGTGGTAGAATTTTAGGTTTTTTTTATTTGATACTCTGGTTTGAAACTCAAAACTTCTCACTCACCTAGCATTGATATCAATGAGTTTTAAGGCAGTTTGACTGTGAGGCAAATGGCAGGTGTTAACTTTCATAGTTGCTCATTGTCTAAGTAGAATATCTTAATTTGATTATGGGGGAAGTTTGTATTAATTAGTTGAACTCTTAGGAGAGTGGGAACAGACACTTTTCAGAGAAGAAATATTGCTAAAAAGTAATGCTTCTTTTGAATATTATGCTTCTGTATATATGAATTCACCTTTCCTTTGCTGCTCTAAGTATTGATTGGGTGTTAAATAATTAAACTCACACAGTAGTGTGTGAGTGTTCATTCCTATATCTGGGGAGTAGGAAGAAGGGCTACAACAGATACTTCTGTCCAGAAGACTCCTGTCCTGGAGGACAAGGAGAGTGATGTGTCATGTAGCAGCATGCAGATGTGACATCCAGACTGTAACTTGATTGAGGATATTCAAATGAACTAGTTCAGAACTTGGCAACGCATGGTGGTGCTGATTTATCTGCTGTAGGAATTGCATTCTTTACTTCAGCTTTGCTCAGTGTGCATGGGTTATACAAATTTTCAGGTATCTGGATAGTTTAGGTTATTGTTGGGAGAATCAATCCTCCTTCAACTTCTTGCTATTTGTAATTGCCTTTAGTAATTTGAAATACAGTTTTACATTATTGTATTCAGAAGCTCTTAGCACTCAGTACTCTTGTGTGGGTGCATGCTTGTGATGCTTTGCAAGTTGTGGAAAAAATATTTTTTTAGTAGGTTAGTATTAAGCTGTTGTGGAATTTGAACAGTCTCTAGTGTACTGTGTGCAGCAGGAACTTAATAACTGCAAAAAGTTTAATTCATAAAAATTACTGTTACCTTGAATGCTTGAGTAAGAACTTCGATGCAGATTTTTAGAAAGTAAGACTGACAGTTTTTGATGTTCGTGAATGAGAAGACTGAATAATGTGTTTGGTTTTGTAGCTCATGAAGTTAAGCTGAAGCTTGCTTTGGTTGTCGGTCTCTAATTGAACAGTGTATTGTTTTGTATGTTAGTGAACAGACACTTCTATAAACATACAAAGCCAAAAAATTAATACTTGCATTGTTATAAATCAGATATCATTATTTTGTGTTTGGAAGATGAAACTCCTAAAGTGACTTGACAGAGGTAGGTCAAATGAACTAGTTCAGAAATTGGCAACACGTGCTACTGCTGATCCCAGGATCCTTTGGTCTGTTCAGCAAACGACCATTCCTGTCCTCTTCAGAAAAAAAGTATTTCTTACCATTCTGCCCTCTTCCAGGACTAGAGCCTGTAGTGTGTATGAAAGAATGATGTACAAGCCTCTTACCCCACAGTACTTGTGCCAGATGTTATGTGCTTGGTAATGCAACTTGAGAAAATAGAAAGGGCTGAAATAATTGAAATTCTTACTGTTTCTCCAATAGGTGATTTGAAAATAGGCAATTTAGCACAGGTTAAAATGACAAGAGGGACTATCACTCACTGGGAGTGACTTCTGAGACATTAAATACCTCTGGTTTTAGAATTCTTTAGAATGTTCATGTTTGTTTTCAGGAACTTAAATATCTTCTGTCTGGAACAAGCCTGTATTTTTTTTTGCAGCAGAGGGTACTGAAAAGGGTGGGGAGAGTGGTATCATCCTTCCTTCTAGGGCAGGTGTTTTTTGAAAGACAAGGGACTGAAACAAAACTTGTAATTTAGTTGAGGTACATTGTGCGGAAAGGAAGAAATAGCTGCTAAGATCAGAAAACAAATCTGTAATGGAGAAGAGAAAACAGGTCTTTCCAAGGTGTGTATATAAACATGTTCTTACTTGTCCAGCTTTTTTGTGTAGGTTGTTGTCTAATAGTTCTTTAGGACTCTGTCATAAATGTTTTATGTATCAAGTGTTGTCAGGGTTTCCATTGCAATGAGCTATTTAAATCACTGTTTAAATAATTATATCTATTTTTTAAAAAGTTGTATATACTCTGGATTGTCTAGAAAAATCTTTTCTTTTTGAATTGATGTGAACTGTTCCCTGGAAGAAACAAACTGGTGATTTTTTTGGGTTTTGTTTTGAAATTTTTTTGAGTATGGAATTATATCTTTTTAAGAAAAAAAATACGGTCAAACAATTTTGCCTCCAGTGCTCAAGTAAAGTTTGCATTTCTGTACTTACCTCTAAGTCTTAGTGGTTTTTGTGTTTATTTATTTAATGCAGTATTCTGATATACGTTTGACTACCAGAAGGTTACCCCTTTTTGGTTGGCTTGGTGAAGATGAATTTTGGGAGTTCATCTATACCGTAGTTGATGCTGTTGTTTCCCCAGTAGTTTTGTGTTAGTCCCATGAGGCTGTGTTGCATCAAGTGGTTCACCCGAGTGTCATCCAGGGTAAAGCTATGAGAAAATGTGGGTTTTATCTCACCATTATTCCATCTTGCCTGAATGAGAAAGTTCATGACTTAAGGAGACAAAACTCTTTGTCCTGAACCTGAGTGTTGCAAAGCTGTAGGGTAGATTAGAAATCCTAAGAGCAGGAAAATGCTGCATTAGGTAAAGTAAATGGTTCAAAGTAGTTGTCAGAATAGGACTACCCTGGCAGAAGAATCAGGTTCTCTATAGAAGAACTTCTGAGGTACTTGGGCCACAGCTTAATTGCACTTTTATTTAATAGTTTTGTATGAAAATAAACAGGGAAATAAGGAATCGGTGTTGAAAGAGAGAAATGTGTGAATATTCAACAGTGTTGGAGTTGTGTATCTGTTGGGAGAAAGGAAAAATCCGAATATTCACAGTGCTCAGCAGGAAGCAGGAAGAGATTTTCTTCCTCTTAGAGGTGTGCTGTGAAACAGTGATGCAGCCTGGCAGACCAAGTCCTGTTGCATTCAAGGAACAAAAAACAACAGCCGACAATGGCTCAGAAGCTGCAGGGTAGCTGGTGTAGTAAAGAAGGAAAAAAATTAGGGCCGAATCCTGCACAGTAAATTGTGATGCTGTCGTCTTTTTAAATACAGTCATTACAGCTGAAGGAAGCAGAGAGCAAAAGCTGATGCTGGAACAATCTGGTAGCTAAATCGAAGGGAAATGGGGAGAAGGGGTGGACTCCTGCCCATCTGCAGCAGCACTGCACACAGAGCCTACCTGATTTGGGCCTAGCGACAGTGCGTTGGAGGCCTCGGGAAGGCAGATAGCTCCGGCAGCGCGTTCTGTCAGTGTGACGTGCTTGGGAGCGTGTGCAGCCTGCATGCCGAGCGCCACTGGCTGCCTTTGACTCCGCTCCTCACCGTTCTAAGAATGTAATGAAATCCCTTCTCACTCACGCTTTTATTTTGGGATGCAGGGGGAGAGAAAGGAGCTTTCAATATTCTGGGTAGTTCAGAGTTTGAAACAAGCATGTTTTACCTAATTCTGTTTACTGCCTTTTTATTTAGGCTGCGTTTGAAACACGTTGATACCTTTACATACTCTATCATAATTTATCAGTACACAAAACTAGAAACTCATGAAAACCCTATTGATCCTTATCTAATTAATCTATATGCAGGGAATACAGTACTTACTGTTAGAGGGTCTTAAGCTGGTCTTTTTCCCTTTTTTGTAATTTTTCTTTGCTGATCTCTGACTCAGGAGATCGGGAATGCCAAAATGACGATGTGGTTTAATGAAATAATAGCTGGTGAAATTGAAATAAGTTTGCCTAAAAAGAGAATCAAATGCAAATGCAGAATGAAAATGGTTTTTGCTGAATGTAAGCAGGCTGTACTTAAAACAGATGCAGTCAAAAGGAGAGGAAAATGTGATACCTGTCTGGTAGCAGCAGAGGGTCCCAGCCACCTTTTCAGAGTTCAGAGCACCCGACAATCAACAGAAGTCTGAGACTGTTTTGCATAGAACTTTGTGAAATTAAATTGCCCATATTCTTTCTAGAAAAAAAATCACTTTTAGCAGGTGAGAAGCATTACCTTTTTCATCTTGTTCATAAAATCTGAAGACAGATTAAGAAAGAAACAATTGTTCTTTTGATACTTTTTTCATGTGAGCATCTGTTCACTAACAAATCATTTTCATATTGTCTCTTGACAATTATTTAGAAGGCTAATATATTAGAGCAAGTGATCTGTAGTGTTGTAAAGGCAAGAATTTATGTATAGTTTCTCATTTTGAGCCATGTTACCTCCTGTTGCCTATATTCTTGTAAGTACTTCTCAGTACCATAAAGTACAGAATATGCAAAATGCTCGGTCCTGTACCAGTATAGCACACTGGAACTCTGTAACTGCTGAAGGAAGGAAAGAAGGTCTCCCTTCTGGTGCCAGCACAGTGCTTCTACTGCTTAAGCTTGTGCATGATGTTGCCCCGACCAATCTGTGAATCACTTCAACTTTTTGTGGAGTGTGACACCCCCTCGCCCACTATTGCCCCCAGAAAAACTGGGGACTGCTGGAGGTAGGACTGCACAGCTGGAAGAGAACATAAAGGAGAGTGCCTTGGTCTGCTGGATTAGCTGCCTGTGGCAGTGTTATTTAGCCTGCAGGCTAAATGAAAACAAGGAAACTGGAGGTAAAACTATAAACTTTGAGCAGAACTCGGCTTCACTTAGGTCTCTTGATGTACTGGTAGTCCAAACTTTCCTTGTGCATGCATGGCAAACTGTCATTTAGGTTTCATGGACACATTGAGACAAGAGTTTTACTCGAAGTACAGCATCTGATTTTCAAAGAACTTTATAAATACAAACTATAAAAGATTACATGTTATTTTAAGGTGCCCTACCATATAATCACTAATCACAATACACGTGCAGTTTTAAATGTTTGCTTATTACATGTGTACCTGGCTTCTGTCTGATATTTGTGGAACAGTAACATCAGTAGAAGCTTGGGTAGCTAATCTCCCCAAATCTTGCACTGACAATCTCACTGCTGCTCCTTGTGATTCTCAGTCAGTGATATTTTAAACAGAAAGCCCTTGTGATTGCAGGACTTGTCTTTTTTTCTTCACTGCAAATGCCTGTTAAATTTCTTTGTTCAACAAATTATCACATTTTGCTTTTTTATTTCTTAATTTTAAAACGCATTGTGTAATTATGTCTGTTTCCTGTCTGTTGCATGCAATTTGCCCTTCATCAAAATGCATTTAACACGGATTTATTCACTTAACCAACACTCCCTTTAAGTAATTTGCACTGTACTTCGTAAGCATGGAAATGCTGTATAGATAATATTTATAAGGTAGAAGAAAGTTCAGGATCTTTAATTGGAGCCCTGCTTTTCTGAAATCTCTTTGGAAAAAAAGAAGTCCAGACTCTCGGGATTCTGTATAAGTGTAATATGAAGTCTTCTCTAATGCAGAATGATCTTCTAGAATATATGTGCTCACTTTAAATAAATTAGTTCATACATTCATGTTGGATAGTCCTTTAAAAATATATAATCTTTCATCTTTATTCTTTCAGTTGTTTAGTCACAATATTTTGCTTTTCATTAAAATGCTAGATTCAAGAAGACTTTAATCGATTTGCAGTCAGTATGTGCTAACATGAAACTGAAAGCTTGCTTTTACTTGCTTGTGTTTTGGACTTGCACTTTCACTGTTTCCTCTCTAAATTCTGGAAGAATGCTTTGAGTCATATACACTTCATTTATCCTGCTTTCCCTCTCCGAGAGCAGAATCTCTTCCTTCCATCTCCACTGAGTGGAGATGTGTGCGGTTTGTCTAATTTTATTCCTCATGTTTAGTGTTTTCTCTTTTAACTTTTTTTTTTTCCTTCACTTGTTTGGCATTTCCCCCTGCTGGCCTACTACGGTAACAGCACTTCTTTCCCCGTGGAAATGGAAGGCCACGGCTGTCCTTGAATGTCACGGCTGCGTGGTTGAGGCGTTGGCTGCTCTTCTGACATTTTTTTGATGTCTTCTGAACGTGTCTGGCAGATGGATAAAATTCAAAGAATAGTCTGTGCAAGCAGGATGTGCACCTACCTGCGGTTCTCCCCATCAGAAATGCAGTTGTACTTCCAGTGATAGTCAGAGGTACCTCTAGTTTTGCAATTCATGCCTGCAGTCTTGCAGCATTACCCAGATCATCTCCTTTTGTACTCTGGACCTCTTCCCAAAACTCTTAAGGCACTTCTGCCTCACTAATGCATCACTCCCACAAGCCAGTTCTTTCCAAGATAAAGTGGGTTGCTAGAAGGGGAAAAAGGGTTTGGCACTCAGTAAGAAATTTCTCCTCATGTTTAAAAGGATAAAACTAGAAATCAGAGATCCCTCCCTTCTTAATGGAATTTCAGGGGGGCAATTACTTTAATAGGTACTGGGGTAGAGTTTTATTAATTTTTTCTTGTTCTTTGCATCTTTGGTTGTTAAATCAATTACTAGGATTTACTGTGTGTGTTCTTTCTAGAAAGAGTCTTCTCCTCTCAACTCCCTCTCCTCCCCTTCTTCCCAAGTAGTCCTCTGTCTCTGAAGTATGAAAGGAAGGCAGGAACTTCTCAGTGACTGGAATGAGAAATGTACAACATAGGTTAAGAACAAAGACGTTAATAAACTGATTTTGCTAGACATACTATTACAAAAAACCTGAAACAAAACCATAAAGCACAAACATTCAAATAACTTCCCTTTGTACTTCTTACAAATTTTGAGACCCAACAGTGGACTCTTACAGCTAGGAGGGGACAGCTCCTTCTGTTTCCTGTTGAGCTTCCATCTTATTTTCCCTCCCAGTGGTATATATACTTTGTAAATAACTTGAAAATAATTCAAAATGAAAAAATACGGTTTTAAGACTTAAGAGATTAATGAACATATTTTTGAAGTTCAATTGCTAAACAATGTTTTCTTAAAAAAACCCAAAAAAACAACCTTCCCAAACAACTCATGTTTCCAGCAACTTTCTGGAATGTTGAATAATGCAGCAAAAGATTTTTAGAAATAAGTGCCAAACTCTGCCTTCCACTGATTTATATCTTCACATTATGTAAATATTTTAATTTTCAAAAAAATTCCTCAGCTTCCTGCTTCAAATATGAAACTTAGCTGTTACACTGTTAGTAAAACATAAACTTATAGACCTTATTACTACTGGGGGTTCCCTTGGTGTGTGTTTGGCTAAACAGTCCTTCTAAAAAGTAATTAATTGAAATAAAAGTCTAGGTCATACAACTTTTTTTACATGAGTAAGAATTAAGCCACGCTGCATGTAAGATGATTTTGTGTGTATCTAAAGCCTGGTGAATAGTAACTGAGTGAGCAAAGTGAGGCTTAGGGGTTCTGCAATACTAGAACTTCTGAATGCAACAGTGCTGTGAAACGTCCCTGTACTCTGGTGTCTGGGTAAAAAAACGGAGAATTTTATTGATGGTGATTTTGTGAAGGTTAGGTTACATGGGGAGACCTTGCTACCAAGTCAGAAAGAACATCTGCCAGGCTTACTAATGGTCATAGGTTAGAGAGGCTTTTCTGATTCAAGAAATAAGCAAAGACTGTGCAAAGAAGAGGGGTTTGTGCATGGGTAGAAAGTGTAGCCACATGTCTTGAATCTGCTCAAGTGACAGAGATGATTCTGAGATTTTAAAATATGTTTGTGCTAATTTTCTACTAGGCCAAATGTAGTTTATTATTTTGCCAGAGGGTGTGATTTCATACCCCATCCCACCCCCAAGATGCTAGGAAAGACTGTGTTCAGGAAGAGTTACTAATGCCCAGTGGAGCTGTAGTCATAGGACAAGAGCTAAGAGGGTAATCGTCAACTGTTTACATGTGTTTGGTGCCATGGCAAGTTTTGGTTGATGTTTTAAAAATCAGCTTGTGAAGTAATTTTATCTTTACACTAGAGATGGTCTTTTAAACTGTGATGAGTCTTCTAGCTCATTTTCTGTTCGTTGAATATTGTACTGCTTCTGCAAAGACAAACGATGGTGCCACACACTTCTATTTAAACTTAGTTTGATGGTTTTACAAAGTGTTTCAGAGAAGGTGAAGCAATCTATCCCCAAGTGAAGTCAGCTTCAGGTGTCTTAAACTCCAATTTGCATTTGTTGCATGGCGAATCATAGCAGCAGAAGGACTTGGAGGCAGAACTGAAGTTTGTAGTTTGAATCCTGTAAGTTGTTTGCATGCATAAGCAGAAAATCCAGGCTCCTTGACCAGTTTAGGAGGAGTTATCTACCAGTATAGTGTGGGGATAGGGAAGGAGGAGGAGAGAGAAGTTGTACAGATGGACAAACTGGAAGACACGGCTTGTACACTTCAGTGCAGTCTCAGTTATCTTGAGCAGTCCTGTTGGTCCCTTTACCACCTGCCTGGAATGTGTTACTGGGGCTGACTGGGAATTCTCCCAGCTGCAGCACAACAGGAAGATCAGATTCCGTGTGCTGGCACAAAGGAGGCTTGTTTTTATCACAGAAGCAGTAGGACCAGCAATGCTAATGATAGTCATTGAAACATGAGCCTGATAATAAATTTATTTTGAAATTGGTTATATACCCTGTCTGGCCTGTGTTTGGTCTTCTTCAGACTGCAGAAATCCCACCCTGTTAAGGAATATGAGTTGCTGACTTGAAAATCACAGTAAAGTATCTGCTATGATTTTTTTTCTTAGAAGATAGTGAGAGAATGCTCTCTATATACAGGATGTCATTCAAATATAGGAGGGAGAGCTGTTGCTTTGAGGAGTTCACATCTAAAAACAAAAGTCCAGAGAAAAAACTCTGCATCCCTTCTGTGTGCTATGTATTTTGCGTGCAAAAAAAAAAAAAAAAATAGTGCTTTACCCTCATATTGTAGGGTAATTCTCTGAATTGTGAAAGAATATCAGTCCCACAATTGCCTGTGCACAGGAATTAGTTCTTTTTTTTTCCTGAGTTCATTCTGTGCACCGAACAAAACCAAGATCCTTTTGGCAAAAGCTAGAATATACATAATTAAATATTGTAACATGATATGAATGTGTAGAGTCCCATGGTCTGACAGTAAACATTTGGTAGCTTCTAGAGTTAAGAAAAATGCAAAGAAAAAATTGCTGAACATGACATTTAATTCTTCCCAGTTTTTCCAAGTGAGTCTCTGGTTACAGTAGCATAAACTTTATTGTATAACTTGAAGGTAGTAATAAGTATCTAATTGTTATAATCAGACATCTTAATATACAGATAATTAGCATTTAAATAGTCTTAAGCCTTCAGGTGCTGTATGCTAAAATGTTTTCACCACCATGTGTTCTTCTGATGTCCTCAGGTGCTAGCAATCCTTGAACATAGGAGTTTTGAGATCTTAGTTTTCATAACAGTCCCATGAAATGAGTAACTATTCTTCTTATTCAAAAACTTTGGTTAAAAGCTTAAAGTTGATCTGCAGAATAAGATTGTTTTGGTAATGGTGGGGTTTTTTTTTCCTTACGTAAGTTGTATAAAATTCTTGAAAAGGTTAAGAACCTTTTTCAGGAGCTGGTGTGGGTTTTGCTACTGTAAGCATATGTATATATCAAACTGTTAGTAATATTAACATTGGATTCTTAACAGTCAATACCACTGAGAAAAATGTATTTCTAACAGTGGTTTATTTGGTTAATTCTAATTCTAATTGAATTTTTGTTTTAGTTAGTGGTGAACGTAGGTAAGCATTTCTCAAGCTTTTCTTCTAATCATAGGTCATATATATATTTTCGGAAGAAGACAGTGCTCTTAATTTGACTCCCAGACCTGGGGATTAAAAAACCCCGAAATATTGCAGAATATACTGTAATAATGTGAGAGTTAACCTTGCAGGCTCCTACCTTGGACAGTTTACAGCATGTTTCTAGAGCCTTCAAAAGGCTACCTCAGTAAATTGGATAGCTGGGATTTTGTAGATACATTTCTGCTGTTGAAGTTTTTGTTAGAAATCCCTGTATAATGCTAAACTCTTCAGACTTCTCTATTGATATGAGTGATTGTGAGCTGTCTAATCTTAACTTTCTAATGTGTTTTGTAGTGACAATGAGAGAGGCAGTGTGAGTTTCTATATGTACTTTTGCTGTGAAAAAGAAATAATCTCATTTCATCTACAGAGCAGACTCTATCCCTTTTTCATTAATACTATTTTGTGTTGGTTCCCAGTATCCACAAATGCAGGGAGTTGTCAAGAACCAAAGTAACAGATTTAACTGGTCACATGCTGTTCTCTACTGTAAAAATGCTAAGAGCAGTTGAAAACTTAAATCTGTTTAAGATGCTTGGGTTTACCAATCTTGGGTATTAGTTCTTCACTTTTCTGTCTCAATTCTCTATTTAAGAAAACTTGCCTGTATCAGGCACAAGTTTTTCTGTGGCTCTCATCAGTGTGCTGCTTATGAAGAAACCAATTTTTCATTTGTTCTAGGGCTTAGATGTTGAGTTTAAAAAAACATGCAAACCAAAAGTTCAGAATGAAAAGAGATTCAACCGATACTTCATTCTTTGAGTTTGTCCTCTACTAAATGAGGCAGGGATGTTAGTAAAAATACTATACCTGCATGAGGGCAGAATTTTGTGTTGCCAGAGGTTTGGCAATCAAAGATTAACCTGTTCTACACTTAAAAAAAAAAAAGCCTGTAGTAAATTATGTACAGAAGAGGATGAAAATGTATTTCTATTCGCTATATAGGTCCTCTCTAAGTGACTTCTCCAAGGCAACACAGTAGTTCACTTGGATAGTCATGATTAAACTCCTTGTGTTCAAACTTTGTCCTTGGGAGCTTCTGAGTCTGGGGTTGCAGCAAGATGAAATGCAATCTGAAGGTTTGTAACTGTGCAGCTTTTTTCTGCACAGTTCCATCTTGATGGAGCTGGGGTCCTGCTACGGAGGCGAGTCTCTACGTAGGGGGAAAAACAGGAAGGAAGGAACAGTTGCTGTTATTTTTCAGTGACAGCTTTCTTGTCAGGTTGTGTGTACTTGTGCTACAAGTAAATTGATACTTTTCTTTTTTTAAATAAAAATCATGCTTATTTATTCTAAGACTGCATTTGCAGATGTGTAGCACTGACTGTTTTGTTTAGCTTTCCAAAGTCAGCAATCTAGAGCAGTGAGATTTTTTAAACTATTATTTTTTTTATTAATAGCATGGGTATATAGATGTAGTGTCTTGTTGAAGAGGGCACTTAGTGCTTGCATGATGAAAGGGCTTCCTCTGTAGATTTCTGGACCAATTAAATGACTGATTGATAGTGGGAGGTGAAGGTGACAAGTAGTATTTTAATACCAAAAAGAAACAACTAGAGTTTGAGAATAATACCTGTCTCCTCAGCACCCTCAAAAATGAAGGATTTAAAATGCTGTAGCATCCAGAGCAAATGTACTTACTTTGAATATAACCTCAAAACAGTCCATACCTCCCAGTTCTTAACCTATCACATTGGGAGCTGGATGTTATGTAAACTAACCTGAAATTGCTCTAAAATTAAACATAGGCTGTAATATTTTGTGGTTCAAAATGCACAGTAAAAATCGAGACTAGGAAACTGGCAATACTGTCACTGTCAAGAGTAGAGTAGGCTTCCTGTTTTCTTTTCTGTCCTCAGTGGTCATCAGCACCCAGTTCTGCTGGTTAGTAAATGGAAACTCCTCCACTTGTCCCGGTCTCCAATGAGTGAGAGATTATTGTAACTTTCTACTGCTGTATCTTTTTATAAGGCTGTGGCTTAAACTTCAGCTCTGTGATGACTTATGTGTGGATGGAAACATCTGCAAAGATCTTGTTAGCTGTGAAGTTAAAGCTTAAAATATGCTAATATTCTAGTATTTTACTAGAAAATTGGGAGTATTTTGAAGGCTTTTTTTTAGCATCAGGCGAAGTAATTGAGAAAATGAGTTAACATTTATATTGTAACTATCTTTTTAGAACTCTGACTCATGAGTTTTTTATGATTCATATGGTGAGTGAAGAGGTATTACCTTGCTGTGCGGCTGAATGTTCTACCCAGGACCGAGGCAGAGTAACGGGCAGAGCCTCTCCTCGGCCTCCACACTTCATGTCCCACCACATTGCCTTACCCTGCTGTTTGTTCCAGTCTCCAGTAGTACTCTGGGACCTGAGCTCTAGTGACTGTGGGATTGGAGCTCTAGTGACTGTGGGAGTGGAGCTCTAGTGACTCTGGGACCTGAGCTCTAGTGACTGTGGGAGTGGAGCTCTAGTGACTGTGGGATTGGAGCTCTAGTGACTCTGGGATTGGAACTCTAGTGACTGTGGGTTTTGAGCTCTAGTGACTGTGGGATTGGAGCTCTAGTGACTCTGGGATTGGAGCTCTAGTGGCTCTGGGATTGGAGCTCTGGTGACTGTGGGATTGGAGCTCTGGTGACTGTGGGTTTTGAGCTCTGGTGACTGTGCTGACCTACCCCCTGCTCTGCCATCTTTGGGTGTTGGTGTAGCCTCTAGCAGAGCTGGTGGGCAAATGTCTAGGGTGGGTAACCTTGTCATACTTAACTGTGGCAACTGACAAGGCTTATGATATAGATCTTAATAAATGTGATGGAGAGGTCTTTCCCCCCGGGAGGGGGACACCGGCCTTGTATAGAATTAGAAAAACTTGTACCTATAATCACTTCTCCCCATACTGACAGTAACAGTTTGTATTTTAATCCAGATTGAAATTGTAGGTGTCTTTAGTTTTCCCTGCCACATCAAACAAATTTTCTTTCGAAGTGGTGTTTTATAGTTAGCTTCAGCGTTATAAAAAAATTATAACCTCCCTGAAGAAAAACCAACCAAACCCCCTCCCTTCTAAAATCCCAACCCTTTCCTCTCCAACTTTTCAAATATTTGAATTCCTATTTTTTGTTTCAAACTCTAGTTAAAATATTTGTAATTATCTTTTTTTTTGTTGTTGTTGTTTTTCTTTTGTAGGAGGGGGTAGAGAGCTGAAAGGGGTAACTTACTCAAAACTGGTAAGTACTTCTTCCCAAGGCTAAAATGGCTTACCTAAGAATAGATGGTATGAAGAGCTGGCATCTATTCCTGGAAAAGTTTGATGGTTGCTGAAACTGAAATTCTATCTATTCTTATATTCAGAAATTAAGTCTTAAAAAGTAAATGTTACGAATGGAAGCCCCAGTCTTATGAATAAAATCTCTGTAGGGCAGAGATTTGGGCCCAAGGGTCTGTAAGTACAACGGGCATTTAAATTCATCTGCTCAAAAATAATAATGTTAAGTTGGTTTTTTCCTATGTAATGTGAAAATCAATTTAATTTGAAGGGATTTTTGGCTCAGAAAGACTTCTCTCTAAAATTCCAAGTTATTCAGAGTCCTTCCATACACACAGAAGGCATTCATGGCTTTGTGTGTGTCCTACCTTTGTTTATATAAATATATATGCCTTGTCAGCTGTGTTTCTAGTGTACCTTCCAAAATAGCCATAGTTTGAATAGTATTATGATATTTTAGAGGTTCCCGTGTAGATTGTATTTAACTGAGATAACAGAAGTGTGAATGCACTTATGTGATTATTGTAGAGTTTAAGGTTTCATTCAGTCTTTGAATATTTAAGTAGTCTATATGCAGTGCATTGGGGCACTTATCTGAGTATGAAATTTTAAGTCTTGAAGCAACCACTTAAGAAATAAGTGATTATTGGTAATAAATGAATGCCAGCAAGAAATTGAATGGAGGACTGCTGCCTCCAATAGTTGAAATCCATCCAAAAAATGCCTAATTTACCTCTTGCTCAGTGTTCTTTCTGGCTGAGACTTGGAAGTATATCTGAATGTACAAGAGATGTATGCATTCCTGAATCCTATGCTTTCCTTTTGGAAATCACTGATACTGGCATTGAGCAAGGCATTTGTTTGTTTTCCCTTAGAAATAATGGGATGAAGGATTATTGCAGGCCAAGCCATACATGCAATTTCAGTCATCTACAAGCTTTTTATTTGAAATTATTCCACTGCCATAGGAGCAAAGTGGAAAATGTACCATGTTCTATGATTGATCCAGAGATGGTTTTACACATCTTTGAATGTGGTATTATAGGTAGCTTATAATGCCACTGAACTCAAGTTTTTAAATCTTCCCTTTAAGTTCAGTCTCAAAGAATAAAAGTTAAAAAATACTGAAAATTTTTGCACTTGCAAAGTGTATGACCACTTACGTAGTTTTGTGCCTCCTCTCAAAGGAAGTGTGAGCAATATTTAACCAGATGCCCTGATAGATATTTATAGGCATTATTCTATGTAAACTGGAAAAATGCAGTTTAGGTTTTGCTGGATGTAAGGAATGATTCTTTTTTGGGGGGAGTTGTAGTTTCTTTCTTTTTTTTTTTTTTCCCTTTTGTTTTTTGTATTTTTTTTAACATTGGGATAAGCATATAAGGTACTTCGGGGGAATTCTAGACAGGGATAACTGAATCGTTATTCCTGCTTGGGAAGGGAAGCTGCAACTGTGTGTTCTAGAAAGAAAGAATTGTATATATTTCATGTTCATAATTTGGCAACTTGACTGAACTTTTAAATTAAATATATTTTTTCATGTTTATACCACTATAAACATAGCTAGGCTGAACAACTACTTTTTTTCTGCAAAGCAGTGTCACTTCTTTCTTGAACCTCTTAAAAGTTAATTTTGAAAAATCTCACTAGCTGTTCAAGGCATAGATACAATTAGCTTGGATTAGTTTTTATGAACCATCAATACTACAAATTCTAGCTGTCAAATTAAGTTGTGCATTAATAGAAGTTGCTCAATCTTTATATGTTCTTTTACAGAAATACTGTGTCATATTTGCCATGAACATGAGTCCATGTACTGGACTTTATAGTTACATACATTTAAATGATGCATAATTTTTATATTCTCAGTTGAGATAACTGTTTTGCTGTTCTGAACTCAACTTTGAAGTTAGTGTGTAGCTACAGAGTGATACAAACTTTTCATCATGTGTGCCTTCTGATTTGTTGAAGACACGCTGAGAAAGAAACTGACCTTCTCTGCCTGTATCTTTACCTTGAAACTGAATTTCCAAGGGTCAAAAAGTCTTCTTGCCTCTGTAGTGGGTTCCAGTTTTCATAAACCAGTCTCCCACGTGGTTTTCTGAAGCATGGCTTCTTTTGAAACTGCAGTGGTAGGGACTTGAAGCATGCTGTAATTGTTTTTGTCAGTGGAAGTAATAATCCGTGATTCTGTTTTCTCATTACTGTTCGTGGTAATAGGACAGGGAACTGTATGTAATTTCCATGTATCCCTTGATACAGATTACAATTTTATAGAGACTAGTGCTGCAAAGGCAGCTGTTTTCACTCATCTGTGTCACATGTGGGAGAGGCCCTTGCAGAAGGTCATTTCATGTGTTGACTAGAAAGTTTGATCAGGCCTTTGTTATTTAAATAAGTAACTTTAAGCTAACAGCAGACAACACTGACAAAGAGTTTAAGTATAATGCTTTTTAACCCCCCTTTATAGTCTTCTCTTTTTGTAAGATGTTTCTGTTAGAAAGGATAAATGGCAAACAAAACATACACCTTCAACATTTTTATTTTCAGGAATTCACAAATTTGTCCACTACTTCAGTTTACTGTAGTGAGACAACATTAAAATAAAATTCTTTAACTTATGGGAATTACTCACTTTTTACAGCCTGCATGTCTAATCTAAGTTGTCAGCATCCTTTTGAAAACATTGTAGTCTCATTAGGAAGGCCTCTGAGTTGGCAACAATACCTGTGCAATGATTGTGAGTGATTTTCAAAAAATAAAAATATAGGAACTATTTTAACACTGCAGCAATTCCTTAATTGTGGTGTCTGGATGGAAAAGCGACTGGAAAAATTGCTATATAATGTTTTCCAGTGACTTTCATGTGTATGTATTTATAGATGTTTTTACACAGGTTCCACTATGATTTGAGCATATGGGAATCTTAATCCTGTTTCAGAAGCTGATACTTTTACCATATTTCTGAACAAAAATCTCTTGTCCAGCATTCAAGGCTTTTAGAAGTATGGCTGATAATGTTTTTCAATGTCAGAGATTGGGGGGATTAATTTGTTTGTAGTACGAGTGAAGATGGTAAACTTTATACTAATGATCTACATGTAGATTTCCAAGATTAAAAAGATTTTAAAATTAATCTTTTTGAAATGTCTTGTGCTGCTTCATATCACTCTTCTGTTTCTTCAGAACAGTTGAAATTACTAACTTGGCACAAACTTTAGGCAGTGGACTATTAATATATTAATGTTGTTCTGTTAATTAACATACACACTGTCCCATCTAAGAACAGTTCTATAGTATCATGGAGGTGGGTTAATGCAGTGCCTGCAATTTAACTATTTATTGCGGTTGTAGAATTTTATTCTCCAGAATAAGTTTCATTCTACACAGATTTTTCGAACATTCTCGGTAGTTAAATTTTCTAATTTAATATGCAACTGCAATAGGATATTGGTAGGAAATAGCCGCCTGCAAACTAAGATAAGGGATAAATATGTCAACTTTGGGATATGTGGGAAGTAACAAATTTGGCTAAATGACTCCAAGGCAGGCATTTTGTAGAGCCTGCAGATTTCTTGTGTTCAAAAGACTGACTGTGTTTAGGCTACAAAGCTGTGTTTGAATATAGTTCGCTATTGAATTCCTGTTCTGTTATAATCTCCTTTTTTCAAATTGACTTTTCTCCTTCAGTAACCAAAACAAAACCTTTATTTTTCTGTAGGACTGGTGTTAAAGAGGAAACCAGAAACTAAAGGCACTGGAATCAGCAAAGACACTTCTAGAGAAAGTGGAGAAGGTAGAGAATGGAGCTGCAGACTCTACAGGAGGCTCTGAAAGTGGAAATTCAGGTTCACCAGGTAATTTATATTCTTTCTTGCTTTAGACCAATAGCAGCATTAGTACTGCTGACAGTATTACTACTAATGGGAGCATTAAGCAACAGCACTACAACTATAGTAATAATTGTTTCATAAGCTTGAAACTACTTCAGAATTTTATACTCTGCATTTTGACCTCACCACCTGTTGTTTTTTAGCAAATGTGAAAAATCTACATATCAAGCTGTGGGTGGGGATTTGTTTTTTTAGTATTTTGTAGCAGTAATAAAAACATTCTGAAAACCGTGTTCAGCTGCTTCTGTCTGGAAGGTTTTTCTGGTGTTCTGAAGCCAGCTTCAGTATTCAGTTGGCAATGGAGGAATATGGTGGAGGAAGTTTGAAGTGGAATGTATATAGTGCTGCATAGTTTAATTCTCTTCTGGAATGTCTTCTACTTTAGTAGCTTCTAAACTATATTTTTGATAACCAAAATGTTCTGGTGCTTGGGTTTTGTAAATTTTTACATGTTGGGTCTTTTTACTAGTAACCTATTCAATACTATACGGCAGTAGCGTTGCAATGTTACAATGTTTTCTTGTCATTTTGTTACAATGCCAATGAGGAATTATTAAAAATAATTTAGTAAATAAATTAATTTAATTAGTAATTAAATTTAGTAAATACAGGAGGACATATGCATATTAATTCTTGGAAGAAAATTATTACAGCCATAGACACAGACTAGCTGCCAACTTGAAATGTTAAATTTAACAATGAGCCCTTTTCTAAACACAGTTCTCCAAGTATTTCTGAAGCCCTTCTGATATCTGAAACTCACAACTGTTACACAGTGGATAAAAGAAACATATGATAAGTTACATTGATCAGTGTAGTCCATCATATGAAATTTGGAAAATGTTTCAAAATTACTTGGTGACTTGTCTAAAATGTGATCTGGATGGCTTGTTCTGTACTTGCTGCAATGATGAGCATATTGCTTGAATTCAAATGGGTGAATTAGTAAAATCAAGCTATGTCTGCTTTAACAAAATACAACTTAGAGCCAGGGAGGAAAACCTAAAAAAGCTAAAGATGGATTTCCAGAACTACAGATGAGTATTTTACTCTCCTCAGAAACTCCAAGGCCTTTGTATTCAAAACTTCAGTGAAGTTTTGTTACAGGGGTAAGGAAGTTCAGAAATTACCCATGGCATTTTGCTGCAGACATAGAAATGTTTAAGGCCAGTAAGTAATTTTTTCAAGTATTAACTACTATAAAGCAATCATGATGTTAATCATGCTTGTGTTTGTATGGCAGTGTTTACCTCTTGTGCGTATCTTCATTCCTCTTTAAGCCCAAGTGAACAAAAATTTTAAGACTGTGAATTTTGAATAATCTTTAGCATCTGTTCATAATGACACTGCTGAACAGGGATGATTGGAAATTGTCCAAAAAGACTTTTTTTTAACATCTTAAAGTTGGTGGGGTTTTTTTACTTTGTTTGCTTTAACTTTGCCCAGTTGTCATTAGAAGTGAGCTCTGCACAAAAGTCAACTTTACTTAAATTTAGTTTTAGTTGGTGAAACTAGAAAAACCATTATATCAGAAGGTTGTATTTTTTAATTCAAGATGCTGTTTATTTCTATAATTAAGGCTAAGAAAAAGCCTATATGTTTACAGTGAAAAATAACACTTGGAACAAAATGTTGGGTGCTTCAGTAAAGGTTTTGTGAATCCTGCTTGTGTGGTTATTGCTTGCCAGTATGCACACTGATAGAAACTAAACTGGTCGGGGCACAAAAAAGAAAAAGAAATCTTCAAATAAAATGCTTGAACTTTCTTGTATAGCTCTGAATTTTATAACCTAAAGGGATACAATATGTTCCTTCTTTTTAGTCAGGATTTATGGAGAATTATCTCTTGTCACCTTTTACTTCTCTAGTATTTCTTTTTCTGAGAACTCTCTGACAAAGTTTGCCAATGCTCACACGGTCATGGTTTGTTGTCCTGTTGGAGGTGGTGGACAGGTGTCTGATGAGTGTAAGGAATTCAGCTCGGCACTGTAGCCAAACCCTCCCAGCTTCCTGATGCAGCCTGTTACTGTGACTGCCCACACTGTGGCTGTGCAAGTGATGCTCAGTACGATGGTGGTTTTGCATGCAGAACAGCTCCTTGGGTTTTGCCTCTTCTGTTTCACTTCCAGAACTTTGTCTGAAGCTTTCATAATGCTGCTTTGGCCAAGTATATCTTCAACTACCAGTAAGGATCCAATAAAGGTTTTTAGTTGTTCAGAAAAAGCTACTCTTTTGGTTTACGTTCTGTGATCGGATAATCCACCACGAATGACATCTGACCAGATCATTTCCTGTATCTGTGCATAACTTGAATATTCAAATGTCTTCCATGTCAAAGCTATATTGCTTGTCCTGAGAAGAAATGCATCAACTCTAAGTAGTTCATTCTGCTACTGTGTTGACTTAATTAAGGTTATTTTGAAGCAGTCTGCTCTTCATAGTTTTGATCACAAGAGGTGTTAAAGGACTTATATTTAGCTATTCATACAGAAGGGTTGAGTTTCATTGACGATTCCTCAAGCTGATGTGTGGAAGGAGCCTAAAACATCCTTGTCTTTCTCTTAGTTCATGGCAGAAAGACCAGTAGCTTTTAAAATACCTTAAATTTAGCTTATATTTGAGGTCAGTGCAAAAAAAATTTGTTTTTCCTTCGGATTGCATGACGTAGTACTGTGTGATCCAAAAATTTAGCAATATTTTATGAAGAGCTTACAGTACTGACTGTATTGTCTTATGACTGTCTGCAGGAGCACTTTATATAAAAACTAACAGATTTGTTGCTTGTCAAGCTCCAATGTGGCAGGAAGCATCGAAGAAAAATAAGCTAAGTGTGTTCCTGTGATACTAAATGGCAGCATGACGAAACAATAATATTCAGTGTAGATAAATGCCAAGTGATGCACTGGGGAAAAACAGGCCCAGTTTTACATCTGCAATAGCAGGCTGTGAACTGGCTGTTGGCACAGGGGAAGGAGTTTTTGCAGTACAGAGTACTTGAGTGTTGCATGTAGTTTTAAACTTTGTCTCCAAGTGATAGAGACAAACTAGAGAATTATGGAAGAGTGCCAAGAGTGAACAAAGCAATGGAATGATTCGTGCATGAGGAGTCTTTCAATCTGAAGAAGTGAGGACTGATGGGGGAATATGTGGTGTGGAAAAAATGTAAGAAGGAGCTGGATAGAGAAGCTGCCATGGAATCATACAATGTCTCAGGTTGGAAGGGATCTGTAAGGATCATCAAGTCCAGGTTCCAACTCCTCTTGACTCAAGTCAGCTCTGTTTTTCCGTAATCTTATTAGTCCCTCATGCTTGCATTGTAAGGAAACAGATTCAAAAGAAAAAGGAGGTCATCCTTTTACATAAGAGTCCTGTAATTTAACTTGGGAACTTATTGTCACAGAATCTAGAATGTTTTCCTGGTTCAAAAAGTAATTAAAGCAGATCAATGAAAGAAATATGTGTTAGTAGCTACTAAACCTAAGACATAATCTTTGAAGACATTAGAGGTGTAAATTGCTACAAATTTACCAAAAAAGGTAATAGGAGTCTTTGGTTTGCATTGTCCTTTTCATTCTGGGCTCTGATTTTCTTTGGTAACTTTTTCCTCGCTTAGCAATAGACAGCATTCTCCTGCAGCTGCCTGAAGGAAGTGAGGGAGGAAGAACAGTGAATGGTAACAATCTGTCTGTTTTCCCTTGGATGTGGAGGGCATCTTTTCTACAATGATCTCAATCTCTCCCTGAGGGAGAAAAGTGGCAAAGATACTTCTGAACATGGGTCTTCCATCTGGTACCAGCCAAGCCAACACACAGGCAGAGCTTCAGTACTTGAAACATTCTGCCCTTGAATATACAAACAGCTTTTGTGCCTGCAGTGGTTATCTGTGGTTTGTGTTTCTTGTGACTGCAAGCAAAGAGGGCAGCAGCTCTAGAGGAGACACAGCTCTTAGATTATCTTACCCAGCTGGCTTAAATTGTCTTTAAAAAGCATCACTTGTTCAAGAGCTGTTTAGGAGGAGTAAAAGTGATGGCTTAATACAGTACTTTTACTATATTAATTAGAATGGGTATGGAAATACTGTAATACTGGACTCCAGGCTTTGCTATTGAAATGTTGTAAACTGAATATTTTGCTTTTACAAAGGTTCTTTAAAAATACATAATTTTAAACTGTTCAACAGGATTTGTAATGAAAAACTTCATTGTATTGTTGCATCTTTTTTCTTTCTAGAAATTGGTTGCCCAAATGAAGCAAGATCCACAGGTAACTATTTATTTTTGTATTGGATTATTTCCCTTAAAAATGCAGGAAATAACAGTGCATGAAACTTAAGGATTTTAGATATTTCTGGATCATCTTCTTCCTTGCTAACAGAGTGTTTAGAGGAAAACTTATGAACAAGTTTTTGAACAATGACTGTTGGATCGTTTAAAACCAAACCAAAATTCTTGCCATTATGGAGCCTTTTGCCTTATGCATATTCTTAATAGTTTATATCAAGTGACTTTTCTGGGCTATGGTACAGTTCAGATGTGCAGTAAGTTTCTGATTCTATTGGAAAATGCTCTTTATAAAAGCTGCCATTATTAGCAATCATTTTCTTCCTTTTTGGAGTATCAGAAGGTTCACAGTACAGTAAGAGAGAGGATATTATGTCCAAGAAATTTTGTCCAAACAATACAGCTTAAGGTGGTGTTCAGATTGCCTGTCTTGGGTATCATACCAGCACTGTAGTGTCCATGGAATGGGCACTTGGCCTTGGGAAGTTTCAGAACTACCAAAGTTGGATAACTGGAGTCCTTACACAGACAGCAGAAGTCTTTCCTTTCCCAATGACTGTGTAAGGTCCCTGGGTTTTCTTGTACCGTAGTTAAGCACTCCAGGATGCTGGATGAGGAGTTCTGTGGAGCTCTCAAACCAGTCTGAAATGTTGAGTAGAGGGACAAAGGCTGCTCACTTGAGGCTTGCTGTTAACAGCTCCCAACCCTATACAATAGTAAATGTCCTGTCATTTTCTAAATGTACATTTTTTCCTGAGCTCAATGAAGTGAGAAGACAGCTTTTAATAACACTCAAGTACTTAAACCTCTGACAAGGATGGTTAAGCAGGGTGTATTGGAAAATCTGGTTTTTTGAATGTTCTTATTCTGATGGGATGTGGGTAAGATCTGCTGCTCTTATTTGCTGGTCAGGTCTGCTAACAATTAGTCTGCAGAGCAGTTCACTTTCAGTTCATATTTGCTGAAAGTGAGGTCATGCTGCAAGCAGCCATGCAAAGTTCCTAGAGTCAGGAAAAGTAAATCTGGTCCCTGTTTCCAATGCTCTTAATGTATTTTTATCCCAGATTATTAAGTAGAATCTAAAAGAAGGGAGGATGACTGGTCAATATCTGGTTTTGCTGGAATTGGAGACTATCTGCAAGCTGAGATCAAAATGCATTTCAAAATTCTATGGAGCAATATAAAAATAGGGAATATGCATGAAATTCCTGTGATGACATTAGTCTTATGTTTTAATATTTCTGCTTAGCAGACTAAACCTGCATGATCTAGTATAAAAATGTTACAACATAAATGAGAACAAAAAAACTGGGAAAGGAAAACAATTAAGGAAAACCTGCTTCCCTGTTTCTTCAGAGCTTTGCAGGTTTTAGACTAAGGACAGATTTTCTTTAATTTCTTTTTATTTCAGTAGAAAAGAAAAAGTCCTGGTAAAAATTGTTTTCTGTTTGCATCTTTCTAGTGATGCTTATGGCTTTAAAATCTGAAACTTAGAAAGTGCTACTGTAAGCAAAGTGCTGATATGAATGATGTGCCAAGGCAAATGTAATTCTCTTTAATACAGTCTAAGGCATAAACATACATGGAAATAAGGATTTGGGTATGTTTGCCTTCAATTGATATATGTGTCAATTAAGATTGAATAGATCTGTTTGATACTCTACACAGTTAAATGCAAATGTCTTTGCATAAGTAGCATATGTGAGAATGTTTTAGGTAACATACTATAGAGTACTCTTATATACACTGTGATACTATTGTATTACATATTAACAAACATTTATTGTTTAATTTGTAAACTTGATGAAATGTACAAATGTGCTTTATAATGTGATAAGCACTAATGGATGTTTTAATGAAATCTTCTTTCCAAACTGGGCTATCTCTCTGAGTGCTAGAAAGGTCCTCTGATTATTGTTGCACTCAGCAACTTAAAGAAGGCTTTGTTGAGCCGTTTGAATTTTATTGGCTGTACATCCAGAGGTGCTGTATTTATAGTACACTATGCAAAAACAAAACAAACAAAAAAACCCACCTTCCTGCTACTACTCTATGTTAACAAATGGAATATCTTTCTCACAGATATTTTTTCTTTCTAATCAGAACGCTGATTTGAAGAAACAGCTTCATGAACTTCAAGCCAAAATCACAGCTCTGAGTGAAAAACAGGTAGGGAAACAGAGATGTATTTTTAACACCATGTTCTAAAGATGTCTCTTTTCCCAGCTTCCAAGAGAGCTGCTAAATCGTTAAGTGCAAAAATAAGCGTGGGCTACCAGACATTTTTGATTTTTATTGGATTCCTCAACAAAGGATAGGATGAGTTATTGTGAGTCTATCAAACAAGAAACTAGTTTAATCCATGGAAGCTATAGCAATTTTTCTTGTGTTGAAACTAATGTTTTATATTAAGGGAGATGGAAAAATGGATGAATTTTGTCACTTTCTTTATTATTATGTTGAAACTTCTTCTAAACTCGACCATTCTAGTTTAGGCTAATCTTTAGATTATGACTTAGTATGTCCACACTGTGTATATGGGTGAGTATGCTGGAATTTTTCTTAATGTCAAGACCAATTAAATTTATGTCAGTTACGGGTACTTAATAGACAATTTGAAAATTAGTTGGATGCTTTTACCAAGATAAATTACGCCACAATTGTCTTATGTTTGCCATTTGGTAGGAATTCTCTTTGACAGCTCTAAAGTATGAGTAATAATTATGACTGAATGCTTAATAGAAAGATTGTTGAACTTGAACATGGGCCTTGTGAATAATGAGAAGAAAAATACGTAATACTGAGGTATCTACAAAACTTGTTCTCACTTTTGCTTTTAAAAAAATAAAATAGCAACAGATACACAAACCCCTCATACACCACACCATCCCATCCCTAAGTAACTGACTTAAGCAGTCCCTTAATTGTATTGCTTAATGGGTCAATAATGGGACCAAATTAGGTCAATAGATTAGACCTTTGAAGAGGGAAAAAAAATTCAGAGCATAGGTAAATGCATGGGTGTCACAACTAGATACCTCCATTCATCTGTTACTAGCTGCATGTGTTCTGTTTTGAGAATTGCTATCCCTAAGAAAATGGCCAGACAGTGATTAACATTTATCTAGAAATTTTGTTTACTGAAAAAATTACAGTATGTTTTAATAGTGGAACAGTAAATCTAGGAAAAAAACATGTAAGGATAATAAAGAAAATTAATTTTTAATGAGAATAGTGGTTCAACAAAAACAGGTTTTGCTGATGTGATAGCACGCCTCTCTTGAAGATGATTTATTCTCTAAAACCAGCATGAGCCTCTGCATGTGGCTATGTCTCACAGCAAGCTGTTTCAGGATTCTCTGGTAAGCTCTGGATGCCCATGGTAATTTCAAAATGAGCTTGTCTTGATGCCATGAAGCAAACTGTATTGACTGCCAGTTCACGTGATGAGCATGGACAGGCAGTGAGATACTGAGTGGAATGTAAGAAAGCAAGTACGTCCTACCATAACTTTTAAACTTGTATTTATAACCCTCTAAAGTTATTCTACAGAATGGTCTATACTAACATGTATTTTAAATTACCCATCACTAGAAATGGAGTGGTATCTTTTCTATTTAACTCAAAGTACTAAAGCGCACTTATTCATGGGATGAACATGGGTTAAGTTTCCAAAAGATGTTGAAAAATATTTGACTTCTGTCACACAGTGAATACAGTCAGTATGAATTCACAGTAGGTTGCTTCTTTGTATTTTTGTGGGTTTGATTATCAGAACAACAGTGAACTTCTCTATGATTGTTGAAGTTTAAATATTTTTTTATCTCTACCACTGGACTGCAGAGCTGCCAGTGTTCCAGATGATAATGTTGTTAAAGTAGTATGACTACTAAAATGCAATAATCATGGTAAATGTGAGTTCTGGGAAAAGAACCATGACTTCTATATGCAGAGAAGTGCTCACTCTCTCTTTATTTGCAGGAATCTGTTGTATAGAAATCTGGCTTAGCAATGCAGTTGAGGAGCACCTTAGAGACTACAACAAAACCCTTTTTTCTGTTTTCCCTTTCACCTCTCTTCAGGAAAAATCATTATTGTCAATTGCGTTATGGACAGAATATTAATCAACAACTTAATTTTTACACAGCATGCAGAAATGTGTAGTTTTGCATAGTAAACATAATGGTTTACATCATGCAGCGCTTGTGTTAAGGAGGGGTGCAACATGTGTAATCTGTAGTCTTGTTTTGAGCCAAGTAGTTTTGATGCCTGATATCCACGGAATAAACACTGAGGGCCCAACTCCACTGCGGACAGTTATAGGATGCATGATGGTTGCTGTTCGATAAGCTTTTAATGAAGTTTGAGAACCTAAAGTTGCAGCCTGTGTGGTGCCCCTACTTGGAGTCATGGAGCTGAGACCCTGGTGTTAGAGAGGCAGAATAATGAAATATTTCTGGCTTGTGAAATGTTATGTCACCCTATTGCATGCTTTTTCTTTGCTCTCTTATTTAATGAAGTTGGATGAAGACTTGTGCAAGAACCAAGTCAGCGGTAGGTTTAGCTAAAAGCTTTTAGTTGCTTTAGGACTTCCCTCCATTTCTGAAGCATTGTGAGAGTAGTGCCGACACTTGCTGCCAGTCGCTGCAGTGATTCATAGTGGCTTAGGTGTCTTGCTGAGAATTAATAATGACAGTTCTGTTCAGAAGTTTGTGAAATTGAGGAGATCTGGCAAAGTACAAAAAGAAACCAAGTAGGCTGTACAGTGTGTAGGCTTAAACCTAAAAAAAATTGTTAGCTGATGCAGGGTTGAACTGTTACAGCATAAGGTATGTCATATATTCATATGTTTTTTTGAAAATGTCAGAGGTGAAAATAAAGGCTTTGATTTGTTACACCTGAGAGACGATGGAGCAATGTATGCTGAGTGTGTTAACACTTGAAAGGAGAACTGCAAAAAGAGAAAAAACTTACTTGAAGATAACTTGCATTTGAAGGGCAGTAAGCTTGAATCCTTCAGACTAGCAGATTTCCCTCTGCTAGTCTCTTTGTGTTATTTTCACAGAGTTCTAAACTATGCTTACTTCTTTTCCAATCTGAGGGCAATAAGGGGAATTCAGTTTAACAGTCTTGATCCTCAGCTATAAATGTGAGAGCTGCAGTCTGGAAACTCTGAATGCATTGGTTTTAAAAATGGTTTCCTCTTTCTTTCCCCACCCTCCTCTTCAATGAAGAGAAGTCAAGAGTAACTTTTTAAAGAACAGTTGTAATTGCCAAGTCTAAGCTTGGGTCATAAATGTGAATTAATTCTGTTGCTTTGGAGCATTGTTTTGTATTATGTTTTCACATCTTTGGAAGAAAGTCATAGTCTTAGCACTTTTTCCTTCACGTTATAACCTATGACAATGTCTTCTCTCGGCATTCTGATTTGTAGAATTTTACGCACAATTACATATCACTACTCAGCTTTTGTCTGGGTTAAATACACTCTTCACAATAAAAAACCCATAAAGAATGTAGTTTTTAGTTTTTCCATGAGGAAACTTATCAGTGTATACTTTTTTTTTTGTGGGGGTGGGGGGAGGTAGGGTGGAAATTGTTACCAGTGACACCAGTGAAAGACTGAGGTAGAGCACAGCTAGCATGAAGGAGCAGGAGGGTTGTAATCTTAAAGTAGTACCTTTTCTTCTGCCTCTTTTCCCCCATAGTAATAAAAAAAAAAAAAAAAACAAGAACTGACAGATATATCGTTGAGTGTGTACCATAATAGTACTTTATTTTGAAGACAAGGAAGAGGTCATGTGGGCAGCAAAAAATGTGGGGTTTTTAAGCAATATTGTGTCAGATATAGAGGAATTTCTAAATGTGTCCTTATCACAATCTCTTGGAAAAGTTAGAGCAATATTCTGTCTTAAATGTGAAAGAAAGCTTACAGAAATAGTCTTTTGACTCTATGATAAAAGGGTGATGGTGATAAGCATGTACTAAAAAAATCACATGGCTCTTTCTCTTACATTTGAAAATAAAATACAAATGTCTCTTCCTGTAGTTGCACTGAAATTCATTGAATCTTCAAGAAAAATGTTGTGAAAACTGGACTTGTATTCTAATGTATTTCTTCTTGACATGGAAATAATAAAGTGGATCCCTTTATTATTTTGATTTCTGAAGAGCTGTATATATGCAGGAAAAAGTAATCAAAAATAGCTGTCAGCATATATATGCTATATGGAGATACTTGTGGTTTTATTTTTTCACAGGGGAAAAACTTAAACATACTTTATTTGTGAAGAGCAGTTGAAACTGTGGAATATAATTAGAAAAAATGCACACCATAAAAGCAAGTTTATCTCTATTATTATGAATAGGCAAATCTAGTGAATTTTGCTTGTATTTAGAGTTTACAGCAAATTGAGATAGATGAGGTTATTCTAAGTCCTGTATGTTGAGGGTGAGACTCCTTTCAACCTTGTCACTAAAGGTAAGTAATGAGAAAGGGGATTTGGGATAGATTTAAAAAAAGATAGAGTATTTTAACCATGGTTTTGTATAGTTGATAAATGTAAACATGTAGTTTAGATTGACAAAGGGAACTTGTTATTTAAATTTAAAAAATCGGTCAGGAATAGCTTTTAAGCATTACTGTTGCTATATTTATTACAGGTACCATAACTGAGTAATGAAAAGATTGGTAATGTGCATAAATTCATCCTTATGAGACTGTTCTTCTTGAACACTTGTCAATCAACGTAAAGGTGAATTTTTATGGAGGCTTTTTGAGCACATTATCAGAAAATTGTACCTGAAACATGTTCCATCATGTTCTGTAAAGAGGAGAAAGAGTGTTTTGGTGAGAGGAAAGTGAGCTCAAGAAAGCTAAAGAGCAGGAGGGAAACTGGGTACAGTTAACTGAGTACAGGTAGGAAAGAGGACTTCATGCTTACGCATAAGAAGGTAGGCAAGGTGTGCCTGTGTGTTGTAGATATACCTGATGAACACCATCATAACTTAGGACTCAATCTGAAAATAAATAATAAAGTCATTACTTACTCCTGCCAGTTTTGTCAGGAGTTTCTGATACGTCCTTTCTCCAAGATTGATCGAGGGCGTATTAAAATGCCAGTTATTCTGTCAGCAATGGATCAAGTCTGCAAATATGCCATATGAACATTTAGTTACTAATAACTTGAGGCAGGTGATGCTTAATTTCAATTCCAGTTGTTTATCTGGAACTGTACATATTACTAAACACTGTTCTTTTTAAAGTAAATGGCATAAATGATAAAGATATGCTAATTCTGTGTAACTGCAAGCATCCATTTATGCCAACTGTTTATAAAGCAGTTGTAAAATATAGGAAAAAAACCTGTTTGTAGAATCCTTCTTAGACAGTTTGAAGTAGTCAGTCATTTTTTCCTGTCAAAAATATACTGGTCTATCTGGACATAAGGAGAAGTAAGTTAACTGCCTCAGTGAATTGTCAGATCCTTTTGAACCCTCTGATCAGTATGAACAGCACCTGTTTAGAGGTGAATATTTGAGAAATCTGCATAAGCTTACTATTTTAATCTTTGGTATTTATTTAATTTGCATCCAAATATTGTGTGAAAATGTGAATATAATGACTTCTCATTAAGTTATCATCTTCCATATTCTCAAGATATACTGGCTGAAGCAAATTTTGAATGTTGCACAGATGATTGTAGATAGGCAGAGTGCATGCATCTCTCCCTGCTGCCTCTTTTGCCCTGAACTCTCTTGCAAAACTGATGTTATAATAATTTGTATATGACTGAACTATTGCTAAGCTGTCTCAAACCTTTTATAAAGCTTAAATCATGATTAAACCCATACTGGCATGTAAACTTGGATTTCCCATTCTTCTCTTATTGTAACTCCACCTAGACTTCTCACTGTTGGTTTGTGAACTTAATTTTTGCATCTCTAATGTACATTAACACTGGAGAAACTCAATTTAGGAAATGTAAGTGACCATTTTGTGATGTCATTAAAAAAAAGAAAAACTCTCCACACCTCTCCCCTGCTACTCTTCCCCCAGCGCTGATTTTCTGGCTCAACTTTTAATTTTTGAGTTCATGCTGTATTTAAGCCAGATTTGGAGGCAGCTGGAGAACTTTTTTAATTGAACCTAGTTGGATACATCTTTCATCTTCATATAAGCCAGGGCATAACTCCAAAATAGCCTGCTCTGCTTGAGAATCAACATTGTAGATAGAAAATGGGCAATTAAACTACAGTATTTCCTTGAAAATCCCCTACTGATGGAGAGAGTTGGTTATTAGATGCTCCTGCATGTTTTGACTTGCTGGATAACCTCACACATCAGTAGTTATTTCAAGGCCTACTATTCCCTTTCCCTTTTCTACTTGAAGGGAAGACAAGCGAATTTAGGATTTAGGTTGTTTTGTATAGCACCCTTAAATGCCTCTTAGTTGGATGCTGGGAAAAGGGATTAAATCTACTAATGAATTTTTATAAGTTTAAACAGATTAAAGTAGTTCATTCTGCTCTGTTCTGCATGCCTCAGTGAAACAACCTCACAGCCACAGAAACAGTATTTTGATTTATTCCAAGTGTATGAGGGTTAGAAAAGGAATCAAATCCAGGGATCTGCTTTTCAGAGCCTTATGGATCTTTAGTTGCTATTGAAATTGTTTGGTCCCCAGCTTTTCTGAAGTGTGTTGAATTTTGGAAGGGAGAAGAGAGAAAGACAGTGTGTCCAATATTTAGAATACAGGCAAAAGCTTGTCTCTGCTGTTTGTTCTCTGCTGCCTGGTACTTGCTTTGAAAATAAGCTACTTCCTGAAATGTGGGGTTATGGGCTAAAATACTTTTCTTACTAAATATTATCTTATTTGTTGGTACTACACCAAGAACAAGACTGACTCAGGTAGACAGTGTTAGGTAGTAACACCTTTTCAACATATGGGTCACGTGTTACACCCTCGTCAGGTATTGAGGAACTACTCAGTTCAACTCTTGGGGCGTAGGTTTGAGAAGGACTGAGATGGATGTGATAATGTTACATTGCTTCTGTAGTGCTCATTTGGAATTGTTTTCTGTTAATTGTACTGGCTTTTACAGGGGGACTAAGGGTCCTTGGTGGTGGACAAATAGAGAGGAAATACACCTTTCTGGAAGTGATTTAGAGAGATGACATATTAGGGAAGCATGAGTGGGCCAAATGCACGTACACTTTTTGTAAAGTTTTTTTCAGGTTTCACTTTTCTAATTGAATGTTGTCTGCCATTATTACTCTCACTACGGATTTTTTCCCTCATTTTATTGTGGAGACTGTGATAGGCTTAGGTTTTGAAGGGCTTAAAGAGTGAACAAACCTAAAGTATTAAAGGGTAAGAATGCCATTAACAGAGTTTCATGAAGTCTCTGTGCTTTCTTTTCTATATTGACACTGTTGGAGGCAGAGAATGCAGTCTTCATCCTTAAAACATCTTGATGTTCACTGAAGTGAGAATCTGGTATACATTTTCTGTTCATGGAAATAATGAAGAGTGTTTTATTTTCTTCAAATATGGGCCAAGTCAATGTGAATTCACCTATTTCTGGTCATTCTACAGAGTCACTTTCTTTCAGTATTCTATTCACTTCTGAGTTAACTTTTCAAATACTTATTCTGACCTTCAGAAACTCCCAAAAGTGTATAGTCTCTTTAGAGCAACTTTCCCCCTGCTGTTAGATTGCAAGTTAGCAGAGACACTTGACATAGTGTCAGGGAAGATAGGTGGCGGCCAAACAAAATGTGTGTTTTCTTGGTGTGGTTTTGGTTTAATTAGGTCCATTATTCTTTGAGCTTCTCTTTACGTCCTCCTTTGACCTAAGTTTGTCAAAACTGGTCGTGAAGTGCAAGGTTTCTTCTTCAACTTTCCCCATTAAACGTAATGTAACAGGGTGATTTAGGCAGTGGCAACTGCAGAATTCTGATAGAAATTTTGCTGAAATGAAGTCCAAATGTGGGGGATCAGTAGAATGGTGGAGACACCACCAGGAGGCAATTCAGACAAGGGAACCTAATTTTTACCGTTCTGTGTAGGCTTTGTGAAGGCAACTCTCACTCTGCTTCTACTCTATGAAAAACTACTACGAAGATTGGGTTCAGTTCATTACTTGTTTTCCCTACAGAGTTTATCTGATGTGTTCTACGAAAAAGAATTCTTATTCTATTCTCTTTTTAATTCTAAGTGTCTTCTTACAGTAGGCTTTTAAAAGCTAGCAGGGAGAAAGCCCTTGAGTTGCGATGATCTTTGTCCTGTGAACTCCCTCCAAAGTTATGTGAGGCAAGTTAGAAGGTTAGGAAGTTATAATTACTTTTTTTTGCCTCTGCCTTTTCTTTCTCAAGGTTTTCTCAGTAAAATGTTGGCAATGTGTCAATAGTAAGTGGCCATTAGTGTGTTAAAGAATTGAACCCAGACTGCCCTGTGTAGCAAGGAGAAATGAGCCCGTTTTTTCCTTACTAAATAAGAAAAACCTCATTGTTTGTTTGTACTGTTTATAGAAAGCAGAACTTGTTTATCTTATTTTTCCTTTAAAAACAAAAAAATTACATCGGAACTATAATACGTGATGTGAATTTTTGAGATATATGCTTTAGAGCTGCCTGATGTTCTGCAGAACAGCGAGTGACTATCCTTTTATTTTAGACTTCTGAAAATTTGAATACTTGGCAGTATTTAAGCCTGTGGAGTCTTGCTCCATATCCATTCACTCTCTTTATAAATTGCTTCATTTTCAGTCTAGTATGGCAATTTTTCAGAGCAGCAGTTGGTTCTTTAGAGTTGTGGCCAGCCCAGAGTGGAGTGGAAGTGCATGATTGTCAGCAGCTTTCTAGCATCAAAAGCTCCACACACACCTTTGGGCTAGTAATAAATGCTTCAGCAATCAACTTGGACAAAATTAGGTTCTTGGGTTCTCCAACTCATTCTAAATTATATATCATATATCTCAAGAAACAGACATATCCCATTCTCCAAGTAAATAATTTGGGAAAAGCAGTTTACAGCATCCCAGTACACTAAGCTCTTAACATTTGTCTGCTGGGCAATTAAAATTGTGTGGCCTAAAGGTACTGTTCTCTGTTTGAAACTTGGAAACTTAGTGTATATTAATTTCCTTTAAATATTCACTTAGATGTGACTATCACAAAATATATATGGAATTTATAGCAGTTACAGAGAACTGATGAGAGACTCAGTAATTTCTCTCAAATTACTCTTAAATGCATTCAAGTAGTTGCATAGCTTTTTTTCTGACAGATTCAAGAATCAAGAATGAAATTTCTGCAAAGGTCTTAATTTTTGAGCAAAATACAATTTAGTTAAATGATAAATGTAGATACTACAAATTCGGTTTTGATCTGTTAATGGAAAGATCTTTTGGACAGGGATTTAAGTTATGAAGTGTAGGAGTTATTATGAATTTGCGGATCAATTTGCTTTCTTGAATATCCTCTACAACTTTTTGTTTAGAGCTATGTGCATCTTCTGCTAACCGGAGCATTGGATCAGGCCTTCAGTGAGTGTCAATTCAGATTTTAAAATCTAATAAATTCTATGGCTAGAGTTCAGTAAGCATTCATATGAAGACATTTTTAATTTTTAGTTTTTCATCTATTCGTCTTCTTAGACTAGCAATCTGAAGGCCTTTAAATCCCACTTACATGGAGAGCTATAGAGAGAAAACTTCAAGAACCCAGAGAAATTGACACTTAGAATGCAAACTTCTCTAGGTGCTGCAAGAAGTCAAGCACTCTCATCAGCAGCAGACAAGCAAAATGGTCTGTTGGGCAAACTAGCTTGCTAGCTGGATGGATCTGCAAACAGGATTCTTTTTGTGGTGACCAAAAATTACTAGGTGTAATATTAGTCATAAAACCAAGAGTACTTAGAAGAGAGGAAATAAATAGCCAAACATTTTTGGAAACAGCTGTACTACCTGGGTGTACCTTACTGATGCTCTACAATACATTTTCCTGGATAAACCAGGTAAAAATACAGCTGATGGTTTTGTCATGTCTTTGTAGTAAATGCCAAATGCATTGCTTTTATTGTTTGCAGTAGGAAGGTGCATTATGGTAGTACAACAATGTGTCAGGTTCAGTATTTCTAAACCTTCATTTTTCTTTTGAAAATCAGGCAATAATCTAAGTGTGTATGTAGGACAACCCTTCAGCAGCGGTGTGGTGCTATACGGGACATTAATACAGTGTATGTACCTGTTTATGGTAGCACCACCTTGGACTGCAATATGGCAGTGGTAGGTTTAAGTCCATATATGATACGCTGGGGTTTATATTTGAATAGCAAGAGACACTTCCTTTCCCCCTGCTCAAGAACAAAGTTTCCAACTTGAAATTTTGCATTTATTTTATTCTGCTTTTCAGGTTTGAATAAAAATGCCACTTTTAAACTAAATTCCTTTAGAACAATAGTTACTATTTAATAAGCTTGTACATCCCCTATGATAGTTAAGTGCGCTTTCAAAGCACTGGTGCTTCTGCATGGTGCATATGAAGTAATCTAGGTAGCACTTCTTAGAAAGAAAAGGGTAAATAAACAGGTTTTGCCCTTTCCTCTCTCGTTATCCCGCTTATCTCTTTTTGCTGTATTAAGTGATGTAAACATTTAATTCCATCATTTCATAATGGGTTTTACATCATTTGGTTTTATCTATGTGGAACTACACTTGATGTACTTCTGAGAATAAGCTTTGTGGGTTCCAAGTTATTCAAAAGTTGTTTGAATGAAAATCGCTGATCATTTCAAGCTTTGCAGGTGATAGGATCTCCTTCACCTTTATAGTTCACTTAATTATCTTGAATGCTGTCTGTTTTACTAGCTTTAAAATTCCTCTCTTCAGGAAAGTGTGTTTTAAGTACCATGTGTGTTATGGCATTTAGCAGATAGTTAGCTTCCCTTCTGACCTCTCCCTACTTAGCAGGAGGCCCACTTATCTGACACACATACAGTCATTTTGAGCCTTAGCTTTCAAAAATATTTTAGTGGGTCAGATGTCTCCAAAATTTCATTACATCCTTTATTTGCCTTTAAAATATTAATGACCAGCTCTTGCAATATGCTGATTAGGACTAGAAAATGCTGAGACAAAAAGTTCATCTTAACGCTTGTGGTCCTAGAGGTTTTTCTGTGTTTAGTTACATGTGTGAACCCATATTAAATATTCTAAGTTCGTTTTAGTTTAAGTCCCTTCCTTGAAAAGGCAAGGTTTGACTTATTGGTTACACAATGTCTCATAAACTTCTGTATGAGAGGAGGAATACTTTGTTGATTAAAAATTTACCCCACTTTGAGGCATGTGGCAGTGGTATTTTCCTGTTTGTTTGGGGGTTTTTATTACAATTATACCCACAACCCACAGGATAGAGTGTCTGTGCTCTCTTGAACGGGTTGGGATAGCCAGTAAATCTCAGAAAATGTATCCCTTGCCCCCTCCCTTCCCACTTTGAAAATTAATGGTATAAATTTCTATAAAGTTAAATTTTCTGCTAACAGTGTCTAATACCAGCATCACATTCTAAGGCCATGCAGAAATGCTGGGTGCTGTAATAATCCTTGGCTCACTTGGTAAACCCTACACTAAGACTTGGTAGCATTACTGCTGTGTCAGGCTGAAAGATGAATGCAGTTAGCTTGGACCAGAACGGGGCAGGAGTGTGTCTGAACCAAAAGTGAGCAAGGCAGGACTGCAGAGGCCCTGTTAGCAGCCAGCTCTGAGGAGAAAGTTTGCACTAAGCTTGGTGTCGTTACTGGTTTTTTTTCTTATCAGTGGGTTTGGGTATTGGGGTATGTGTACTTTGATTTGAAGGCTTTGTAGGAGCTTGGCCTATTCTCACATGGTCTTTGCCTTACTGGTGTTTGGTGGGCAGCGTTTGTATCTCTGGCTGTAGCTCCCTCTCCGTTATTGAAGAAACCATGACATAAGGTGCTGATTGTTGCCAAAAGAGAAGGTTTTGTCTCTGGTGCTTGGGTTCGGATTGTAAGTGCAGTTGCACCCAAATGCACTCTCAGCTCTTCAGAACAGTTGCCATTCTGTTTGCCCGTCTAGTCTCTATTTGCTCGGTGTTTCCCAGTGTCCATTTCTGCTTTCATACCTGCTTTTAAGGGAAACTGTCCAGCTGTGCCATGTGTTTACCTCATTCCTGCTTGGACTATTCCTATTCACTGGAGATGAAGCCCTTTTTGCAGCCCACTTACTATTTCTGGAAGTCAGCAAAGAGGAGACGCTTTGGAGAGAGGGAGGGATGCATCACCTAAAGGACGATGTGGCGTGTGCATGTCCAGTTTGCACTGACGTATGCTGTGGTGGTTTTACAACTGGGAAATGGCCCCAAAGTAGGCCTGTGCTTTCAGTGTGTTGGGAAAGATGTGAGGACAATGGGTAGCAAATGTAGTGCCACAACAAATAAAAATTGCTTATTATAAGGCTTCAGGTAATTTAACATTTGTGTTTAAACTGCTTTGGTAGGGAGCCCAATTAAGTTCTATAGGAAACAAAGTAATAAGAAAGTATCCTTAAATGTATTTTTTTTCCACAGTGCATTCTGTTACCCTGCCTGCCCTAAAAAATGCAGACTGTTTTGAAATCTTTTATTTTATAGGGCTGAGTGCATTTCCATAAATCATTTAATTGATGTGTGGCATATAAGGTATAGAATGAGTTATTCTCTGTCTGTGTTGCCCATTATAGAATATAAATGTTTCTTTAAAAAGCTTTTGGACTTTTAATTTTTGTAACAGGCCTTGGGTAACTCAGGCTGGAGAAGTACCTGCTTTTTTAAATAAATGCTTGACTTACACAGAAAGTACCCCCCAAGCCTGCTTTTTTTAAATTGCTATTTTCTTTGTGTTTTCCTAATGGTCCTTGAAAGACTGTAAGCAGGTTGCTGAGAAATATCTATTTAAGAATATCCTGTGGTTGGGCTGATGATAACACTTGGTAGTGTCATTACGTGGAGTTACTGAAACACTGTGCAGAAATGAGGAAAGTCAGATTGCACTTCTTTACGTTGTCTTCCTCTGGAGCCAGTGGTTCCAGCACTGTGCTTCCAGGGCATCAGATTCACTGTATTTCAGAGACAAAACTGAGTTAGTATCCCATACCTTATAATTTTGTAGGTTGTGATTATATGGCCATTTTGATTATGTTTCAGCTTAGACAACTGCTGTGAAAGCTGTGACCTGTCCTCCTGCCTGCTTTAGCTGCTGACTTCTGCCCCTCTTGTGCTAGAACTAGTGCTCATGTTGCTGTGCAGTGACTGGAGTTAAAAAGTTGTCTGGCTGAAGACTAACTCTGAGATGTGCCATTTTTTGAGCATGTTCCATTTTGCTCACCTGGCTTGTGTGCAGTTGAATGAACGCAGCTTTTGGCATAAGGAAAGTAGCAAAAAGGAAGGACTGAAACAAAGGAAGGGTTAAACAATTTTCATTTGATAACTGTGTATGTATCCTGGACCAAACAGCTGTGTAACCACAGCTTTGAACCCAGTCTGTGGCTTGGTAATCTCCCTTTTCCAGGGATGCAGATCCAGTAAATGTACCTGCAGCTCCTAAATGGCAGAAAGGAAGGTAGGCTGTGTCTCTCTTGTTTCTCCCACTGAAATAGCTGATCCACACAGTAGCCCTATGCATGAAGCAGGCACCACCATGGCATTGCACCCAAATGACTGGGACTGAAGTATAGAGGATGAAGATTGTTACAGATGCACATGGAAAATTTCTGTTGAAGCTTTGCATTTTGTTTGTCACAATCAATACTATTTTCAGTATTACAAAAAGAAATCCAAAATAGTTCTTGAGTGTTCTTTGAAGAACTGAATTCCTGTAACTTGAGTTGTATATAGGAAGAACAGCTGAGAAGACTTTTTGGAAGCTGACAGCAGAAAACAACCCGGTTTCTTACAGCATTATGATTTTTGTTAAGCAAATTTCAAACTGAATTAGTTGGAGACAGAACTTTTAAATTCTGCTTGAGAGTTTATGTTGCAAATCCTGAGGGTTTATATAGGTCATGTGTAGTAGGTCCAAGCAGGAAGCAATGAGGTATCTGAAATCTTATACAAAGTCCTTGTTTAATCCTTAATCTCTGGCTTTGAATAAAACAATTTATGGACAACAGAAAATCAGACCTAAATGGTAGTCCACTGTGGCTATCCTCACTCCTGCTGCCCAGTTATAAAACAGAGGAAGCTGGTAAGTTCTGCCTAAGAGGATGTGAGTTTTTTCATCAGTTGCATTTGTTTTCAGTGGTCTTACACAGCCATAGCTACAGTGAGAATTTGTCCTGTATTTGGAGCTTGGTTAAAAATTGTTGGGTTGTTTTTTATGCATGAATTGGAATAGAAACAAGGTTGTTTTTTTTTTCCTTCTAAGTTCTTCAGAGTTGATTCAGCTTAAATAATAGTAAAGCTATTTGTCTGGGACATCTGAGTTGTATTGGTTTTGCATGGCAAGGTTTTGGTAGCAGGGAGGCTACAGGGGTGGTTTCTCTGAGCATCTGATTGTAAGCTTCCCCTATGTCTGACAGAAAAATTCCAGCCAGCTCCAAGATGGGTCTGCCATTGGCTGAGGCTAAATCCACCAGTGATGGTAGTAGTGCTTCTGGGTTAACACATTTAGGAAGGAAAAAAATAAAGTTGTTGTGCAGAAGAAGATTGCAGCCAGAGAAGGGAGGAGTGAGAATGTGTGAGAGAAATAGCTCTGCAGACACCGGAGTCAGTGAAGAAGGAGGGGCAGAAGATGCTCCAGGTGCTGGAGTAAACATTCCCTTGCAGTCTGTGGTGCAGACCATGGTGAGTCAGGCTGTGCCTCTGCAGCCCATGGAGGTGTCCAATGGAGTAGAGATCCACGTGCTGCCTGTGGAGAAGCCCACATCAGAGCAAGTGGAGGCCCGAAAGAAGGCTGTGAGGCCCTGTGAGAAGTCCTTGCTGGACCCTGGAGAAACCCTATCCACAGGCAGAACCTGTGTACCTGAGAAGGGAGCCCACTCTGAAGCAGATTTGCTGTTAGGACTTGTGACCCCAGGGGGAAGCTATGCTGGAGCAGTGCATTCCTGAAGAACTGCAGCCCATGGAAGGGACCGACTCTCAGCAGTTTGTGGTGCAGTGTCGGAAGGACTTGCATTGGAAAAGTTTGTGAAACTGTCTCCTCTGGAAGGGACCCACACTGGAGCAGGGGAAGGAGTCCTCCCCCAGAGGAGGAAACAGCGGCAGAAACTACATGTGATGGACTAACCATAACCCCCATTCTCGTCTCCCTGCGCCTCAAGGCAGGAGGAGATAGAGAATCAGGAATAAAATTAAGTCTGGGAAGGAGGAAGGGGTGCGGGGACAGTGTTTTTAAGATTTGATTTTGCTTTTCATTATCCTTCTCTGATTTCATTGGTAGTAAATTAAATTTAATTTCTTTAAGTCGAGTCAATTTTACCCGTGACAGTAATTGGTAAGTGATCTCTCCCTGTCCTTATCTTGACCCACAAAACTTTCTTTATATTTTCCCTCTCCCCTGTCCAGATGAAAAGGGGATTGACAGAGCAGCTTTGGTGGGCACCTGGTGTCCAGCCAAGGTCGAACCACCACAGGGGAGATGGCTTTGGTGTTTTTTTTTAACTTTAAATTTAAGTAAAAAGATCAAGCTACTGAGGAAGACAGCTTTTCTTCACTCGTGTTTCAAAGTGTAGCTGGGTCTAACAGAAAGCTAGAAGTATAATTTACCAAAATCATTTTCAGAATCAAGAATTCTAGATGGTAACTTCAGTCCAATGTTGTAGGGCATCATTTTAAATTAATATGTTGCAGTTATTCTTAGGACATTTATCACTTGATCATTAAAAAAAAATGCTCAAGAAACTCAAAGAATGCTAAAGCATGAGAATATGGACATTCTGATTTAATTAAAAATTACCTTTTGGAGCAGGCACTTAGAAGAGGTCTTCTGCTTTTTCCAAGCAGGGCAGCTTCTGAGTTTTCTGCTCCTCTGCCCCCTGCAAATTCCACATCATAGTTGCTTTAAACAGTAGCAGGGTGTGGATAAGGAGAAAAGGCATCTGTGAAACTTAAAACATGCTGCGTGCTGATGCAGTCAGGTTGTTCCTGGACCAACCAGAAGCCAGGTCCACAAGAAAAGAATTGTAAATGACAAAGACTAACATAATGGTGCTTTAAAACAGTCAAAAAACTTCTTCCTACCCTACCAATCTACCACAACCACTACAATGAAAAAAGAAATTTGAAGAAAATTCTCTTCCCATTGTCAAACAGTCTAGATATCACAAACTAGATCATCTCAGAGATGCTCACTATGCAGGGGTAGGCTTTGTTACATCCTTTGACCCTGGCTTACATTTGTTCTATTTTGCCCTCCTCAAAGTGCACTGTTAATAGAGCAGCACATAGTTTGACTCTGGAGACACAAACTCCTGTAGGATGCTTCTTGGAAGAGAGTTATGCCTCAGTGGTAAGAAATAAGATTGTTATGAGACAAGAAAATGAAAAAGATGGAGAAGTTCAGGCTTGGGGTATATTCAAGAGCATATAATGCAAGTTTTATTTTTGTAATGTTCATTCTGGGCTGATACCAAAATTGGTGTTTTGGTGGAGTAAGTTGAAATCTGTAGGTACAAAGGGAGCTACAGAGGTCATCTGGTACAACCTCCTGCTCAAAGCACATATGTACTTCATGAATACAGAGTGATACCACTCTCCCAAAAGGATTGATTGACTGGGCTTGCATTAATTGAATGGAAGTATAAGTTGTTTTCCCATTTGTATTATTTAGTATCCCTGTCTGATCTCAGTGCATGTGTCATCAATCTTAATATGTTCACTTGTGTATTTGACAATTTATTTTCCTGGGATGGAAAACCCCCTCCACTGCAGCGTTTTAGGAAGATGTTTTGGAAACACTGGTGTTTTTTTCTAAAACTTTTCCAGGGCATTAACATTGCTGCAGCTCTGCTGGCACTAACACCAAAAGGAGGGGTGCTGTATGCAAATATTTTTTGTTACTGTATTGTCTGCTAACTTAATATGAAAGTAAGCAATCAATGCCCCTCTCCTGTGCATCCAACCTGTATTAAATGCAGTAGATCTGAACAGGCGCTATGACAAGGAGATAAATGTTTTCATTTGTCCATCTGCAAGGTCTTATTCCAGTTTGAAAAGAGTCTTAAACTGAGTGTGTTCCATTGTTAGTGTTTCAGATGGGATCTTTCTTACTCAAGTATAGTCTAGAGCTGCTGTTAAACTTTTATTTTTTTAAAATTAGTGTTGTTGTATGAGAACGTGAGGAGTGCAAAGCTTAATGCATTTTCCCCTGAATGTCAGCTCAGTTTATTCTCTGAATACATGTAGAAGATCATTCTAGAGCCAGCTCTGTCCCTTACACAGTTAATTAACCCCCCTGCTGTGGGCCTAGATATGTGCTCTTGCTGTTCAGTGAGGTGTGTGAATTGACTGCAGAACACAGAGTCTTGTGCAGGCTGTACAGAGGGAGAGAGCCTCCAAGAAACACAGTGAAAGATGATGGGGTAGCATGTGGCTTCGTAATCCGTCATGCTGAATGCTAGTAAAGCTTGCAGAAATTGGGGATTTCGGATAAAATAGGTAACTACAGAAAGGCACAGCTTACCACTGTATGTAATAACTAGTCAGGTTTTAAGCTGTTACTTTAGGAACAAACAATAATAGAAGAGAACTTCAATAACCTAGAAATGTTCTTCAGTATTTCAAGCATTTGAAACTCTCTAGTAACTACATAATCTCATATAAGTACCTGTTAAAGGAGTGACTTGTCCTCTTAAAATACAGATGCATGCCATCCTAGAAGAAGACAAGATGCAAAGTCTGGGAAATCAGTAAAAACAGTAGCAATGCTGCTTCTGTTTAATGGAGTTTAATGAAAGAAATAAAATAATTCTTTTGGTGAGTGTTTTTATTGCAGAATTAACCCAGTTAGTTCTCAGGAGTTTTCACAGTCCTATTTCTATAAAAACTTCTATACAAATGCACACACCAAACTTTCACTGAACTTGACATGCTTTGAAACTCACCTTAGCTGCTGCAGCAGAGTCTCCATTAAGTATTGGACAGATTTTTTTTTTGACTCATGTTTTTTAATTGACCACTTTTGAATAACATAGTAGTCTATTGCGATAGATTTTTAATGGCTTTTTGTAGTTTCTTTCTATTGTGTATCTGGAAGGGTAGGCAAGTTCTGAAAGAGGGAAGGTCATACCACTTACTGTATAAAACACAAAAGCAAGCTGTGCTAGGCTCTGAAATCCTACCAGCAAATAGTAGGTACTTTGTTCCCTGTGAGAAGACAGTAACTGGAATATAGCAAGAGTATCCCTACTCCCATCAGCTTGAATCTGCATGCCAGTCATACTAGCAAACTGCAGCATTAATATGCAAAGTGCTTATCTTACCTTCAGGGATGTGGTGGTATGGAAATTAAAGCCTTTCTTCTGTCCAGCTTGAAGTGTGAATTTTAGCCTTGTTTCAAATTTCCACCAAGCCTATCCTTTTGATTTCTGCTGTGTTGATAGTGGCATTACCTGCACATTCATGCTGGGCCAGCTGAGGCTGCTGATTGTTTTGGTTCCTGGGGACTGTCCTGCTCTAACAGGGTTGGCATGTAAACATTTACTCTTCCATACATATACATATAATGTGACATAATTTAATTCTTTACTAGGATGCTCACTGGAAATGTGGATTCAAATGTGAATTTTGCTTAACTGTGAGCTGGCAGATGTCAGTCTGTATTTAAGGATGTACAATAAATAACATAAGATCTGCAGTGTTTTCCTGTAACTTACATGCATCTCATCCCATCTGCGAATGCTTCCACATTTTACACAGTTGACTGAGAAGTCAAAAGAGTTTCAGTAAAAAGAGGCAGGAGGTATTCCCCCACATACTGTGAAAAAGGGCATGCTAGCACTCTATGGCTGTGCAGAAAGGGCACGTGGATGCTCTCTAATGTGGAAAATCTTCAGACCACGGATAATCAAATTTGAAAGTTTGATTTCTAGTGCTGTTGAAGTGATAAAAATACAAAGGGCTTTCTGTTTAACCAGTGTCCCCTAAAAGGCGGGTTTAAAATTTAATTACACTTATGATATGCTGATCTGTGTTGTTCACCCTAAAGCATCCCAGCTGCTCAGAGGATGATTTTCAGTTGCTTGGAAGGAGGAAGGAACTGAGAGGGTACTCATGAAAGGAAGGGGGGAAGGGGCCACTACAGTTTGGTCACTCTCATCATGAAGTTTAAAACAAAAAAGAGGAGGAAAAAAAGACGTTTACCATCTGTATTTTCCTCTTACTGTTTCACCATATTCTCTCTTCACAGAACACATTTGCAGCACGTTCTGTTCAGTGAGTAGGTAAAAAAAAAATCATAGTCTGGAAGTTAGGAACTGCTCTGAATTCTAATTCCTACTTTCCTGTCATTCACTGGATGTACTTACAAAAGCCTTTTGCTTCTCTGTGCCAGATCCCTGATCAATTAAACATGGCTCAGAGTATTTCATCAAGTGACTAAGTAGCTGAAGATACATTAATTTCTGTTTACAAACTACCTAGAGTATGCAAAGAGCTACATTACTATTAAATATAAGCAATCTGATACTACACACATGGGTACGGACATGGAAGCACACTGCTGGCCATATAGTTATACATAGAGCTATGTATAAATGGTATGTCTTCTAATTTTTAAAATCATGTCTTTTTAAAGATTGTATTTTTTAAAAATCCTTTTTATGTGGAAAATCATTTGTGGAAAAACTTTCTGATATATTCTAGTCTTCTGAGGGCAAATCCGTGCAAGGCAATAAAATCCTTTTCACTAGGCAGTAATGTTTGTGCAAGTATGAGCTTCTGCAGGAGCCCTGCTCCTCTCCCAACAAAAGCAGTTAAAAACAATTCTAAGCTAAGTGTAAATTTAATCATTTGAAGATGCAACATTTTAACAGCACATACATTGCAAACAAACATGTATTAGTATTAAACTGGAGGAATTAAAACTTGGTTGAAGCTCCTTGCAACAGGGTGATAGTTCAAAGAAGGCTGATCAAAGACTATCAAACTAGTTTTACTTTCTGCTGAATTTAAAGAAGGCATAATCTAGATAGAAATAATATCTTGTTTTGTTGGTTTTTTTTTTTTTTTTGGTGGAGATTTGGGTAGGATCTAATGTTTCTCAGCTTCTTTTCTTCAAGTACACTGCACTAAAAGTTGTCAGAATCAATCTATCCTTGAGCAACTGATCTCAGGTTTGAAATGGGTTTCAGTCAGTGCCATAGTGGTAAGTTAATGCTGGCCTGAACCTCAGTGCCCAGTGAGAAAGTTTTGTTAATGTATGGCAGAGATGGAAACATGTTTAAAGCTGTTAGCAACAAACCCAAACTTGCCCAGTTCCCTTGATTTACTGCAAATTCAATTATTAAATGGCCTGATATAAATCATTAAATACACGTTTTATGGTTCTAAGAGAGATTAATTTTTCATTGTTTTCCTCACATGTAGCCACCTAATCTGCAATTTATAGTTCTGAGGGCTAGGAAAATTATTAGAGAAATGTCCTTCAGGATGCTGAAGTGAAATGCTCACATCAGTAATCCTGTTTGGAATGTTTGCTTCTGGCATCATCGCTTTTAGATATAATTATTCATATTCCACCTGGAACAAAAAACTGCTGATTTTTGAAAGTGGGTAGTTTTCTTGAGAAATGAATCTTTTGGCACTTTTTATTGGGTGTATTTAATTCTACATCAAACCCGGGGAATTGTGTGGCAGTGTTTGTCTGTAGATATATTCTGCTGAAACTTAGATACCTTGACAGATCCACATATGGAGAGGAGAGAGCTCATTCACAGCCTTTTGAAGAAGGCTGCAAATGGGAAAAAGCAATATATTGTGGTATAGGCTTAGTTTGTCTTGTTCTGCTGTTTTCTTACTCACTTTAACTAATTCATTTAGAAGTATATATGCTGGAAGTCACAAAAAATGAAGATTTTATTCCCTAGTGCATGAAATGAAAGCACAAAAATTGTTCCAACATGTAGAGTTGTAGAATGTAAAATTTCTACTTTGTAGAATTTACTTCTGTAGATTAGCTTAAAAATGACTTTCCAGATGAATTTGTTAATGTTTGTGTGGTCCTTTGAAGTATTAAATTGTCTCATACGCATAGGGACAAAATACTATTATAAGCTACTTTGGTTGCTCATACACAAGGAAGGGCAAATTCTGTTATAATCCCATTGGTTTGGTATAATGCCATAGTGTCTGGACACTGTCTAGATGTGTGTGGGTAGAGAACCATCTGTGTAGATGAGCCTACAAATATAAACACCTATTTAGGACAAGGTCTTAATGTTCAGTAGTTTCACATGTGAATCTGGAACATACTTTCATGCTTCATTTAGCCATAAAATGAAGTGTGGAAGGAAGAAAATAGAGTCTGATCTACTGCTGGTGATCTTCACTCTGACATATTTACTTAATCTTATTTAGAAAGTTTTGAGATTCTTCAGGAAAAAAAATTGAGGTTTTCATGTCCTCCATTGGTTCTTTGTTTTTGGTTTGTCTCTCTTTAATGATTGCTTTCCTTTGGTCTGGGAGGAGCTCTTAGAAGGCAATGGATTTTAGTTATTTGCTTTGTGTTAAAAGGACAGAAAAAGAACGAGTGGGTGGCAGCTCTGCAGGTAGGGGCTCTGCCTTAAAGTAGCCAAGGTATTTCTGTTGCAAGTTTCTGCCCTGTCAGTGGAGGAAAGGAACAGGTTCAATGTTGAGTGCCAGTTTAGTCCTGTATCAGATCTCAAAATCAATGTAGTAAGTTGGTGTTTACAATGACATCACATTGTGAACAGGTGTGCTTCTGGAACAGAATTATTTTCTGTTCTATTGACTGATTTAGTTCTGGTGAACTAAATTTAGAAAAGTAGTAGGTTAATAGATGCAGTGCTTGGAATGGCTAACTTGCACATCAATTTGCACTGCTTGTTCAGGAAATTTCAGTGTACTCAAGACCTCTCATGAACAGCAGAATAAAAATGGCACAGAAAACGATACTCAAAATTTTTTGGATTGAAAGCCTGACCTGTTTACCTGTTGATGCATATGATGGTAGTGCTAAATACACTATACATGTGTCACAATATTCACAGGGGAGTTAGATGCCACAAGCACTGTTTTATGCTCTCTCTTTTGCCCTAGGGTCATTGGTTATTATTAAACATTCACTTCTGATCAATTCTAAGGATACCTTTCTATACTACTTAGCTAAGTTTACAGAAGGACAGGCTATTTTTTTTGTTTGTTTGTTTTTAAAAGCAGTAGTCTAACTTCAATTTATGAGAAATTCTGGATCAAAAAAAAAGTCTCAACAAATATTTTCCTGGTTTTTAAAGCAGGCTGAATAAAGTAACAAGATTTTAAAAAATAGATCAAAATTCTTGAACAGTAACTTTAAAAGTTTGTTTGAATTTACCTTGATATGAAGCAGAAATTAATAAATTTTATTGAATAGATTCTGTGTGGATGGATTCAGCAGTATTCACCTATAAAAGTTTGCAAAAATTTTATTTAACTTTTATAACTTAAAAAAAGTCTGATCTACCAAATGGACTAAAATATTTACATTATACAATTAACATATCAAGGAGTTTATGTTTGGGTATTGCTAATTATTTGGTACAATGTGTAGCATATTCCAGCACCTCCCCAGATTTTATTCTCATCAATAAATACATTTTCTGCTCACTTGAATTGGTATAGAATTAAGCATCCCATGGAAAATATATTTTCTGAATATCACTAAGAAATAAAATAATTGAACTCTAAGCTGCCTTTCATGTTTTAATTTAAAAAAATTACCTCTGTTGTCAGAGAAAATGAAACTATAGATCTTGAAATGGAAGCAGTCCAGAGGAGGACCCAGAAACACACTCCAGCCATGGACAGCGTGTGCAAAGCAGCCTTCAGGGCAGCATTCTCTGCAGTCATTCTGAACAGTATTGATAGTTAACTCTTAGAGATACCAAATAGCAAAAAAGGTGACAGTGTTCATAATGCTTTTAATCACTACTCCAGCCACAGAACTTTATGAGTATTTAAAAGTTATTATTGTTAATGATCATGTAAGGCATGAATTGTAGTATATGTCTTTCATTAATGTAAAAATGCAGATCTATAGTGGAAGTGGGTGTGTTCTTAAGCAGTTTTACTGGTCTTGCTGTTAATTTTCACCTATCCAAAAATGAGACTCAGACACTTTTGGAAAGATGCCAGTTAGAAAATAGAGCCAGTTCTTGAAGTGTTCTTAGGGGTGAATACCCACTGAATTGGTGAAAAATTGTCTTAGAATACTGGGAATGAAAAACAAGTATGTGGCTTAGGTATTTACTCCATATGTAAAAGTGAAAGTAAAAGAAAAATCTTGGAAACACTCCATTAGCAACATCTCTAAGAGTAGCTAAACCAGGCAATTAATGAAATAATATTATCTGCTAAGTTTTTTGCCAACTTTTCTGTGACATCCTAGCTGTGTAAAAAAAATTTAGTTTCTGATCAGCTTTATTGATTCTGATATGTGTGTTGCAAACACAGGAACTGCCGCCTAAACAAAACTGGTTTTTATAGTGGTATGGGTTTTTAAAAAATTGTTGAACAAATTATTAATCTTGCTTTTTGTAGGCCTTAGTTCTTTCTCAAATATATTTTATTTGTAGTTAGCCTGGGTTTGTCCATTTCATATTTGAGTGGAACCATGGAATAAATCTCCAAAGTAAGGACATGCTGTCTTCCATGAAGGTGCAGACTTTCAACTATCTACTCACTGTGTGCAAATGGAAAACAGACTTTGTAGTCATTTGGATCATTGTGGAAAATTTGTCTTTATTTAACTTTGAAATTATTTTCTGAAGACTGCAGCAGGTGTAATGGAGTATAAAACTATAGCAAAGCTCTAGAGTTCTTTGGAAAAGAAAATGGAGCAAACATTTTGCAAAATTTTCAGTGTTCAGTCTTTTATTGCACTGGTACAAATATGGGTCTGTTTGTTTTGAAACATTGAGAAAATGAGTTAATTAAACTGAGTAGTCCTTTTTAAAATTAGAATGTAAATAGTGAAAAATATCTGATTCAGATGCTGCAAAGCAAAAAAACCCCATTAGCTCCTTTTATAACCTCTTGACTCTTCCCCGGTTATTTAATGAGATCTTACTAATATGAATATGTTAAGAAACTGAATTTTATGCTGCTTCTCAATGATATCTCCAGGTCCATTTTCCAGTATTAGGCAGTCATTCATATGGTGTTTGTCAGATGCCATGTCATCAGCTGAAAAATGGCTAGAATTATCTCGATTTTTTAAAATACGGATAGCAGTGAAGCTGATGTACATTTTAATATTTATTTCAGTGGGGCCAAAGTTTCATCTCTTGTCCTCTTTCTGTCTCTTATTCTTAGTTTTCTTTTTCTGCTACAGACAATACAGTCTTCAGTTTCTATGTTATTCAGGTGTGCAATTTTTAGATTTTTTTTTTAGCATGTTCATTCCATTGGTTGTAGTCATCTAGGTCAGGTATAAATCTGGTGCTTGCTTTCTTAGCATCTTAAGACATGCTTTTTTTTTTTTTTAAATCCCTATGAGCAAGCCTTATTTCATGCCTTGTCTTAACCAGTGCACTATCTTCAGCTCTGTTCTAGACATGTCTATTATGACAGAAGGAATAGAGACTTTTTTCACTTCCTAACATGTAGCTGTTAAAATAATGCTTCCTGCTTGCTGATTTAATTGTCACTCTTATTTTTGTATTCCCCCTACTGTTCACCACCCATATTTGCATCAGATTTGAGCTCTTTTCAGTACTTTCAAAGTTCTATATAATTCTGCCCTTCCTTACTTATGCTCCTCGATGAGTTTCCTGTCTCTCCCCCACTCGCTCCACTTCTTTAATGTTCCCACACATCCATCTGTCACTTCTTAGGCAGTTGCTTCCATGTCATCTTCCATGTTACCATCTAAGCATCCTGTGACCTCCCAGGACTCATCTGTGGAAGTGCTTAGATTGGCCATCTTCAAGTCCCATTTAACAGAACACTTCTCAGCTGCTTTTATGGAGCTGAGCTGCATTTTATTAAAAAAAAAACTTTCCTGTTTATTATTCTTCCTTCTGTAACTTCTGTTGCTGTATCTATAAACTGTACGCTGCTCATATTACAAGCTCCCTTTAACTGCCTAGACAGATACCCTTCTACAAAAATGCCTAGAATAATTTAAGTCATTACCAGCAGCAGTTACATCTTGCAGCACCTCAGCTAATCAAATACTTCAGATGTCTTAAAAGCTGATAGGATCAAGACTTGGGACTAAGTGGCCTTAAGTTTTCATCTGCAGAAGAGTAGAACATAGAAGTAGGAATGGGGTTTACGAGATGGTATCTGCTGGAGCCCAAGCTGCTGGAAGGTAACCAACCAGTGTGTTGTTTGTGTACCAGTTAAACAGATATAACCTCAGAACTTGGATTATGCTTCTGAACATTAAGAATGAGTTTCTGTGTAGTATCAGTAAGGGCCTGAGCAGGAATAGGAATCGATACTTTTTAATACTGACAAAACTTGAACAAGTGAAAAGTTCTGCTCATTATTTCTTTGCTTGTCTGTGTCACCTATATTGATACTGCAGTCATGGTAAAATTTTGGCTGCTATTTTAGCTCAACACGATCTTGTTAAGACTGACATAAGAGTGCAGGTAGTTGGGTCTTGAGGGTTTTTCCTTTCTTTTTATTGGTACAACACTGCTTTGTCTCAAGTTGTAGGATCCTGCCTGAAAAAGTCCGAAGCAAACAACTCTGCCTTGTGTTGCTCTAAAAATAGGAAGACATATGATTAACCCTGATCAATGTCTTTGTTCTGAAGCTTGATGTCTTTTGCTGAGAGCATCTGCTTCCAGCTTTCTTGAACTTTAAAGACCAGTAGGTGTATTATATATGTTGATTTCAGTATTTTAGATGAAGTGTGCAGCAAAAAATGTAGTTTTTAACTGATTGCACTGAAAATTCTGAAATACAGGCTGTGTAATAACACATGTGTATTGAAATGAAATAGTGTGCCTTTACTGGAAATAGCTACTAAACCAACTGGACTTTGAGCTTTTTGGCCAAGGAGTGTGTAGAAGAATTGTGACTGCATCCCCAATTACTTGAGGCATTATAATCATTAACAGCCCTTAAAGTTTTTACTTGTGTACTCTGTCTTAAAAATTCCACTTATAAGAATATAGTTTGATATAGTGGTATCTGAACAGACAGTTTTGTCAACAGGATGAGATAAAACTAATACTTGTCTGACAAAGTAATTTTTCTAGAGTCAAGAGAAAATACTTCTAAGGACAGAAAGTAAGTGTTCAAGTGGGAACAGTGTAAAGACTCAATGCAAGAAAATGTAAAATATTATATTTTTTGTATTAAGCATTGTACTCTGAGAGCCACCCTTTATATAATCACTCCAGAATGGTAATTATTATGAAGTATTTTAATGGCATTTCTGTGTGTAACAGAGAAATAAAGTTGGTTTTGATTATCATTTGACTTTTATTTCATATGTGGTTTAAAAATGAGCTGGCAGACTTCCAAGCATGCTTTTCATTATGTTGATATTTGAAAAAGTACCTCACTGAGTTGGATAGTTTGTGTTGCTTGCATGATACAGGCACAGACTGGACCATCTTGTGATTGTTGCTGCAGGCTTCAGTGTTCAGGTGTGTATGTATTATTTACCTGTGTCTAGTAGCATGGCCAGTTCAGTTGTTTCTCTAAAGACAGCTGAATTGTAATACCAAACATTTAATTTATAGCAAACAATGCAAATATGCAGGCCTAGTTAGTGTGTACGCATATACAAATCAGGTAAACAGTAACAGGTTAGTGGAGAATTGTGTTCATTGTGAATCATCTTAAAAACAAATGTATTTGTGCTTGTCACACCTATTGCAGAGTGTGGAGAAAATATGCAGAAATCACTACATTGTGTTAGAAATCTAATAGAAATGGAGGGAGAAAGCAGAATGATGAGAGACAGCTGCTGGTGCTGCTGCTGCCCAGATTGGCAGCCTATTTATAATCAGGCAGGCTGGTAGCTGGAGTGCTGTGCTGGGCTGTAACACACCATGGACCAGCGGTGATCGGTTGTACTTATACATTCAGCATTATGTTTTTAAAGCAATGCATATTTTTCACATTCTAAAGAAATTAAATAAATGGACCAAATTAATTTTTCAGTGTTTTAAATAATTTTGGATGGTGTAGTACTTTCATATAAAGAAGCTCTCTTTACTAGTTTGTTACTGAATTTTTGCATGACTCAAACCTGTTGGGGTAGTAAGGCTTGTTTAAATGTCCTGAATGCCATCTGAAATGGTAACATTAGGTAAGATTGAGCATCACACATATTTTGGCTGCATATGAAAATGGGTCTGTAACAGTTCTCAGCCTGTTTCATGTTTTGCTTTTTTCCTTATTTTTTATTGATATTTTAAACACACGCAGTGGTAATACCTTTAAAGTACCTTTTTAAGCACTAGGGCAATTCCATTTATAAGTCACATGGGGGAACTATAAAGGCAGGCATTCATTCCACTTGGAGGTGATTTCTGCCTAGGTGTCTGCGTAACACACAAAGGCACAGAGCCCAAGTGACTTGTTTCACCACTCATATGCAGAAGTTTTACCAACCAATTTGATTTCATGGAAAGGTCATTCCTATCCAGCCTCTTACCTAGCCAGTAGCCCCAGATTCTTTACTCTGAAACTCTGGCAAGCTTCCGAAATCTTTAAAAAACTTAATTTTTTACATTTGGAATTGTTTCATGGTAAGACTATTCTAACCAGGCTGATATACAGCTAAGTAGTTTGGAGTGTTGCATTGCATCTTGACCTGATCTGCTGTTTGGGGTACTCCTGACAAGGAGACAGGTAAAATATTTTTATATATCAAGATAATGTAATTAGCTTTCCTGCTTTCAAAATGTGCTATGGAATTGTAATTGATTTGGTACCTTAACCCTTGAGAAAAATCAGACTTTCTGTCTTTTGGGGACAAATGAGAAATAAAAAGGTAAAAGGAGTCTTTTCTTTACATAACGATGTCCATACCTAACGATGTCCAAATAAGTGGATGCAAGATCTTCACCACACTACCTTGTGGCTATGAGTTCTAAAAGTTATCAAACAAAATTAGTTTATTTCCTCTTTTCCAAAAATTATTTACTTAAAAATTTTTCAACATTCCTTTGCTTTCCAATTTTTAAAAGGGCTGAGAGGACTTTGTTTGTTCTGTAGCATTTAGTCATTCAGCTTCATCTGAATCAACTATGTAAGTCTAATGCATATAAAAATCTTCCTAAATCTTATTTATTTGTGTTGTCTATTACTGAATTAATTACACTTTCGTTGTTTCTGAGATCAGAATTAGGAGAATACATACTCAGGATCTTAGGCCTACTTGCTAATTCATAAAGTGCCTTATCATTTGTGTATTACATTTTTGCTTTTTTTTAAAATAAATTTTCACATTGTGTATAAACTGATATTCCCAAAGAAACATTCCAGTTTTTCAATGTCAGGTATATTTATTGATAGATTTTGCTATGTCATTGCTGACCAGCTTGTCTGTGCTAAGCAAAATTACTTACACTGAATAAAAGCTGGTTAAGCTGGAATTTCTAGGATTAGGATTTCTTTTTGCATCTGTTGATATAGTTATAGTATTTACATTTTAGTATGGTGTGTATATAAAATGTCTGTTTCTGTCACTTTCTCAAGTCCTTCATACTAAGTTCCTTCCTACTTTCATGGTATTTTATATATATTCTCAGTGTTTATTTCTACTGTAATTTTGTCATCTTGATTCCAACATCATCCCTTTGGGATCTCCCTTATCATATCAAGATATATCAGAAATAAAGTTACAGGCATATATTCATCTTCTGTGAAGAAGACCTGTTACAAAGACACAATTTGGTTTTCTCTGCAAATTTTTGACCTTAGCCGTCCATTGATTCCTCAGCAGCCCATCAGGTTGGTGGCTTCCCGCTTTGATGCGTTTCAGGAATGCCTTGGTATTGCTGGTGTAGCTCTGCTATTTGCTGTTCACATTTCCTCTTGTGTCTCCTTAATTCCAGATTTCATTTCACCTGTCATAACTGATGCTTCCTCCTACGGTTTGTGAGGGGTGAGGTTTCCCTTTGAAGGTTACGTGTTTGCCTCTAATAACCTCTTCAATCACACAAGTAATAAAATGGGTTATTTTTTACATTTTCCCTTCCTATTCTGTATGGTTTCTTTGCTTATTTTCTGGTTTCTCAGCCTTTTTTGCTTGGTTAAAGGCTTTCTGGCAAATCTCTGTGTTTTAGTTTCCCTGCTTTTATTTTAAGGCATTTTGACCCATTTAATTTTTCTGAAGTTTTAAGCTGGCAGTTAGCGTTTGGAATTCCAGGTGTACAACACATGTCCTTTTCCAAAGGGATCCTCTCTGGAGAATACTCACAAACATTTGTGTGTATGTGTCTGCTTAGCTAGCTTGTGTGTTTGGAGGAGTTTCCAGGCACAACCAGAGAAACTGGTGGAGCTTGTGAACTGAGCCAGGGGGTAGTTCTGGATTTTTTTCCTCCCCTTTTGAAACCCAAAGCAACACAATGCAGGCAGCTGTGCCGATGCTTTTAAGTTTTTGGCTTAGATTCAAAGGAAGTGCTTTCCATTAGAGCATCCCCTGCCCGACAGAAGATAGCACGGTTGGAGCCAACATCCCCATTTCATGGCGTTCCCCAGCCAGGCTTTCTGCTCCGTTCCCTTTCCTCCGCGCTTCAGTGACCACCACCTTGTGTCGCCTTCCTGCTACTGCACCGTCTTTCCTCCTTGGATTTTAATGTCCCTGGCAGGAGTCTGTTCCAGCCCAGAAACAAAGACCAGACCAGCTCTGGGCAACTACATGTATTTTTCATTTCCGTGTGCTCACATAAGTCAGCTGCATTTTGGAATGTATTTCTTTTCATGGCTCCTCCCTCAGCACCCTCGGAGAAGTGCTTCTTCTGTAATTATTGTAACAAACTTTTTGTTTGTGGGGGATGGAATAAACTGAAGTCACAGGGAAAGTCCTGACTCAAAGCAAGGTCGGGTTTTGCTCCAAAAAATCAAAACGGATGTGTAAGATAGCAGCTGAGAAAGTTTGTTCACTGGTTATTAGAAAAAAATGCTGTGCCCTAATGGGAAATGAAGACAAATTAAGAGCACCAATGTCCTGCTAGGAAGTTATTTACCTTGAGCTAATATGGCACAGGATTTACCATTTTCCTGTGGTGAATAATCAGAATAGCCAAAGGAGGCAATGGTAGTCTTTCTACTTCTGTACCATAAAAACCCATACAGGAGGGTGTCCTCTCTGTGTAAGTCTTGGAGCCAGCTTTGTCCTGCTTCATGTTAAAACCAAAGCAAAAATGGTCCCAGGCTGGTGCTTTGGTTTCTGTAATTCTGACAAAGGTGGCATTGACACACTGTGCAATTCTTTATTCTTCAGAATATTAACTAAAGGCCTCTCTGTGTTTCTTTATCTGAAGAAATAACATGCATTCCTGATTGTAATTAATTATTAGAAAAATGTAGGTAAGATAACAGCCTAGAGACTGTAACAGGACCTGGCCAACCATGCTACAGAACTGGACACCCATTTCATTAATTATGGAAAACAATGTAATAAAATCTAAAAATATAATAGTAATAATAATACAATATTATAATATAAAAAGATGTTAGCCCACAGTGCCAAATGTCTAAAGTCATATTCCTGGAGAAAACTTGTTTTCGCAGGCTCAGAGCCCCATCTGCTTTTATTGATTTCAGTGCCTTTAAAATTAGTCTTTTTTTGCTTAGGCCTTGACACTGCATTTGGGGGACCTATACTTGGTTTTTGTTTCTAAATTAATCTCTCTGTTTCAGTTTTCCCATATGTGAAGTTAAAGAATAATGAATACTTTACTCCCTACCAACATTACAAGGTTATTGTGAAGATTAAGTATGCTTGTAAACATTATATAAAGGCCTGAATATTGCCAGCAGTATTACTGTGCTTTATTAGGTATTTGTCTGGTTCATCCTATAAATAAATGTGTAATGTTCGATGATGAGTAGTTAGCAGTTGATAATTAAAAAAAAAAAAGCCAAGAAAAAAAGATTGTTCATTTAAATATCTCCTTTTATTTTAAAATGCACCTACTTAAAATTATTGCAAATCAATGTCATGCCCTGCTTCAATTTGAATAAATCTAATTTTAATAAAGATAATATTAAACAGTACAAGGTTGTTTCTGACATCCTAAAGAACTCAAATGAACTGTCTCATGGAAATCACTTGGTACACTGCTGAACTGTGTGTATGTGTTAAATTGAATTATGACAGTAGTAGTCCCTTCTGCAGGTAAAGAGCATATTTCCTCATTTATGTGTATTCAGTTGATTTTGGTTTATAATTGCTTCATAAAAAGCTGAAAAACAACGATGAAGAAACTGTTTTCTATCTTAATCTGTAAGTAAAAAGCAGCTGAAGAAAATCTTGAAGGACATGTTTACTAAAAACAGTTCACTTTTGTCTTATCAGATGGTCCTTCTCTGTTAAATACATCTGTTTTAAATGCAAATCAATCCTTGATAAACTTCCATTCCCCTCAAATACACAACACATTCAATACATTTGTACTGATCTTCTTTAAAATGTATAGTGTTCTGATACAATATTAATATTCTTCTTGCCACAAATTATAGTCAGGGATTAAAACAATAAGGTCTAGTAACATGAAATATTTTTTGACCATAGCAGTGTATATGTGCATGATTTGAATAAATGTATGTTTAGTTTTATTTTTACTTTAAAATTATATTGATCTGAGTTAGAAAAAAATAGGTAAACATTTTAGGGACTGTTTGTTGCATTGTTTTATAGATTCACTGCCAGTGAGAACCAGTTTTTTTTTTACAGAGTTACAAAGAAATACAAACTCAGAAAAGAATAAAACTCAGCTGTTTAAATGAAGATATTTCTGTTTAAAGGAAAAAACGAAAATCAAAGTTCACAAACTTTGCTGTATGCCTTAATGAATAAAACATACCCTTAGATTTTAATTTAACTCATCTGATAGTGTAGTTGTACATACAGACCTTTGTGTCTAGTAGTTACAGAGGGCAACAGCATTGCCCCTGTCTCTCTTTGTCCACGTGATTTTTTTTGTTCGTGATGTCACTTCTTTATCCATCCAGTGTCACTGGATGTTCACTTCTTTATCTGCATACCTGGAGAGAGAGGTATGTTAAAAGCAAAGATCAACAGAGTTGTGCTTTTGCTGCAACATTGCAGGTTGCTGTACCTTGTTCCTATTCTGTTGGCTGGCAGAGTACCTCCTTGCCTTCCCTGTGTCACGGGTGTGTTTTATTCCAGCCACAGCTGAAACAGCAGAACTGAAGAAATGAGTAGCAACCAGGCTGAACTTTTCAGTAATGTAGCCGTGTATAATGGCATCATATAACCACAGCCTTGCCATCAGCACCCAGAAGTGAATGTGTGATTCTCCATACTGAAATTATGCTAACCTCATAGTTTACATTTTGCTGTTTGATTTTTCAAGAGGATGATTCTACAGTGCATGACTTTTTTAGTGAAAACTTCTGTCATTTCAATATGTTCGATAGATTCTTCTGGTTTTTTTATTGGATGGACTTAAATGGATAGTCTTTGGGGTGGTTGGTATGAATTAGAATGTCACATTTTAGTCACAGCATGGCTTTGTCACACCTGTTTGTGCATCTACCCTGATTAATATTCAGCTGATGTCATTCTGATGTAACTTGATTTGAAGCCGAAGTCCTGAGCTCATCAGAAAGAGCTTCTAGTGGCAAATGAGAATGCTGACACTCCAGAAATGCTTTAGAAGGCTTTAAAAAACATGTGAAGTGGCTTTTCTCTGTATATTCAAGAAGTTAAAGCAAAAGCCAACTATTTAAAATGAAAAATTTCTGCCCCTCAGACAATACAACGTGTCTGTCATAACGTGCACACAAGGGAACCGTATTAATTTTTAATCGTCAAGGGCATAGCTGATACCATGTGGAGAACTTGAAAACTGGGTATTTTAAAAAGTGATTGTGCTGGTGTATCAACAACAATACTTTAAACTTCAGAAAATGTTGATATTCACTGATAGGCCTAGGCTTTCAAAACATCATTATTTCCCTCTAGGAGCTGACTTTCAAATAGGTAATACTGGCCTCTGTGTATTTCTGGAAGTTTAATTTAGATTTATTGCTTAGTCTCCCTGTTCTTTTGTAGCTTTAACTGGGATCCTGTCACAGTGAAGATGTGCTTTAGCAACAGATACATGTGGTATGTGTTGGTTTTGCAGTTGTTCTGACAAGTCTTGTAACTTTTGCCAGTGCCTTGCACAGAGCTGTGTTACTGTAATTTGTCATCCCCATGAGAAGCAGGCTTGGACACCTGCTGGTTATTAGAGATGAAGAAAAGGAAGGTGTTATGTTATCCTGCTGCCATGCATTCAGTTACTGTTCTTCCTGCTTCACATTGTCTACCTGGAGTTAAACAGAGCATCTGCATAAGTACACACAAACATTCATTATCGTTGTTTGGGGAACTGCAGTCATTTCTGCTGCAACTGTGTGTTAGTGCAGTGTGTTTCAGAATCCAAAACGTGCAACAAATGTACTATAAATTGTCAAATGGCAACATTCGGATTTTTCCTAATCCGCATATGGGTTTGGGAGTTCTGTAGTTGATTTAAGTGGATTCTGTACGTGCTTATATGGACTTGATACTGGAGTTCACTTCAGTGTGAAAATGAACTTTAAAAGGTACTTTTAGAAGAGGTTTTAAAAAAATATTAACTGATGTGATAGACATTTCAGATGAAATTTTGTACAGATTGAGAAGGGACAGCAGCTGCTGCTCCTCAGCTTGAATGGCAGAGGGAATTGTCCTGCCCTGCTGGTCAGCCACCCTGTACAGACAGGCCTCATAATTTTCTAGTAACTTCTCCTTAAAGCTACTGCTTATATTTTGGCTTTCTGCTTTGGTTTGGAAAGAAGGTTTTTGGAGGGGGGAAGCAGCAGTTAGTGGCATGTGTAATGTGAGAGTTCTCAGTAACTGTTACAGGCAAAATGCAAATAAGAAAGCCCATTGGACTCATCTGACAGTGCTTATTTGCTAGAAGCTGTCATCTTTTGTAGCATTTTTTCCTCTCTGTAAGAAACAAGGAAAAATATTTGTAGTCTTAAGGTGTAGTTATTCACAAATAACAACCTCATTTTAATTTTTTTTCTGAGGCAACTGAGGGTAGAAAATGTTTTTAAGGAAAAAGGCTCTGAGATTTATTTGAACAGCTTTAAACAATTTAATGCATTGCATGTTGCAACACAGTTGTTTTCTGCTTATAGTTGGTAGAGTTTTGCAGACCAGAATTTCTGAGTTGTGATGTCAGAGAATTTCTAAGAGTTTTCTTCAGTACATTCTGTATGCAATTTTTTATTGCTTTGTATACAGTGTTTCAAGAAAAAAGTAAAATAAAAATGCTAGAACTATTTGATATAGAAATTAATAAAGGAATCCAAACAAGACTTAGGAATAATATTGACTTAATTGATTCTTCAAGTGAAGCAGATAGAACTTGTAGGTAACATATAGCTTTTCCACGCAGAGCTTTAAGACAGTCCTCCCACTAAACTGAAACCTGGCAGAAGCCTTTACATGTGAGTCTTGGTAGAATCTGTGTAGCAATATGCCTCTGGGATGTCTTGCAGAGCTTTGTTCACTCCAAGGGAGGAGATGTGGCAGTGACTGAATGAATGTAGAAGACGGAATTTTATAGTTTGTGTGCAGTGGAGTGGAATGGGAGGGAGTCCTGATAAGCCAGACTATATGGGAATACTTCATATGTATGGTATCTGGTGATTTTAAACGCAAAATTAAAATAAACAGATGCTGGTGCTGGGACCAGCATTCTCTCTCAGGAGAAATCCCTCTGCTTTGTACTTCCTCTTCCCTTCTCACTCCATCCCCGTAAATCTTCGGAACTTTTCTACACTGAGGCAGAGAAGGGGAGATAAGTGTCCTTGACTTAGAAAGCTCTAAGGGGAAAAGAGATGTACTTTTGTATTACCTTAAGCTGAAAGGGGAAATGAATGTCATCTGTCACTTTTTGGGCAAGTTCTCCAACCACAAGGACATGCGCAGCCATGCGTTGCCAGAATAATCTGGGTAGATGCCTAAGTGTGCAGAAAAAATGTGATTTCAGGCATTCTTTCTCTTCAGGATTTCCTTCAGGCAGATTTGGACTGATGGGACTCCAGGTGTTGTAAATACTTCTTTTGTGTTAGCTCTTCCTAGGTGTAGTGCATGGAGGTTGCCCCAGCATGGTCATCTGAGTCTGCGTGTACGTAGCCAGGGTGAGGCGTTTGGTTCCACAATGTGGAGCTCTGCTGCACTAGGCAATAGGAAAAAGTTTAGAGAAGTAAGAGTGAAGTAACATGAAACTCAGTAGCTCCAGGAGCTAGAGTGGCTTTTCTTGTACAATTTATTTGGATCCAGTTCAGTAATGGTTATTCCTCACATTTCAAATGCAAGGGGTGACAAATGGCTTTGCTAGCCTTTTAGGTTTGAGGCTTATATACAGTGGTTTCACCTGCAGTTGTTGCGTTCTTAATCTCTCTATTAGTCTAGAGGAAAAAAAAGCAGAGATGGAGATTAAGTTGGTAAATTGCCATTGCTTTTTCATTTCTCATAGGTGCAAAAAATGAAGGCTAAAAACATCTTTTGTACAGCTTTATTGCTGTACTTACAGCTGAGTATGAGTTGTGGAAAGTGAATTTACAAGAAGTAGATTCTTTCTCAAATTAAACACATTCTTTTATTTAACTGTTGTGGTTAGTGTATTTTTACTGTTTTATTTTCCTTAAAAGTATTAGGTTCCAGGAAGACTTTAGACAAAGTTAATATTGATGAGTAATTTTAAAAGAAAAGTTTAATTATTAATAACACCTCAGAAAGTCAGTAATGTACTGGAACAAAAACGGCAGCTTCCTGAAACAAGATTGTTGGAGTAAGGCTCTTCAATCAGTGACTTCCAACAGTATCCCGGAAAACAATTTAGTAGAGTGCTCTGTTCAACATCTGGCTTTCTCGTTTTTAAAGCCTCTGTTCTTTCTGTTTCCACACTTTTTAAAAACGGTGCTTCTGTTTTAAGTAGAGAGATGTTCTTGTCTAGATGAAACAGAAAAATGGTTACATTTCTGTTTGATTCTATGTGTTCTGATACGCTTTTTTAATTACTACATTGTTATTTTTAGTTAAGTTCATCCTTGCACCTTCCTTATTTAAACTTCCTTGTCATGTGATTCTAATTTTGTCTTGAATTTTTTGTAGCATATTCCTCCTTACATATTCAAACCTAAATTGAAGGATAAAAAGGTTGATGTTTTCAATCTTTTTTGCATTCACCAATATCAGTTTAACTCAACTCTTCCAACTGTTAAAGGCTTATTTTTGGTTAATAATGTAAACAGCCAGAAGACCTAGTTAGGATTAAAGTCTCTAGTATATGAAACAATTGTACTGACAGTTGTGTTTTTTCCCCTGGAAACAGTGCAAAAACGTCAAGAGAGAGGAAAGGGGGAGTTTTTTTAAGTGCCTGGATACATTTAACTGTTTTATTTATAAAGTTTGGGAGCAGCAGAATAATCTCAGAACTGTGGAGTTAAGAAAAATCAATTCTGTTCTTTGCAATGCTGGAGTTTCTGCTGACCCCTCAGCCCCTTGGGCTCCTGCTCCCACAGAGCTGCTGGGACAGAGGAGGGCGGCGTCTCAGCCTCCACACACAGCAACATACGGTGTGTGGGACATCATCAAAATACATGAGAAGCGAGTGAAATTTCCAACACCTGTCTTCTGTTGTATGTCCATGTAATTTCAGTTATGGTATTTTTGTCAATGATAGGGGGGTTTTTTTAGAAAATATTCATGTGTATTAAATCTGACAGTTATTTATGAAAGAAAACTAAGAAAAAATCCCAACAACCAACCAACAACAGATTTTGCTACTGACTACCATAATAAATATGATACTTTCTGTCCTCGTGCAAGTGGATTATAGGAAGGTTTGCAACAAGGGCCTTTCATTAGCTCTCAGCATGGCTCTGTCTTGATGGAGTTAATGGAATAGTGGGAGAAGTAACAAAAGCAATTTGTTGGTGTGTTTGCCAAAGGTACAGCTATTTTTAAAGTAATGTTTGAATGTGCATTGGATTTCGTAGAACCTCCTCCTATTTTGAGTAGAAGCACCAGATTAGAGCTATGGTTTTATGCAGCACAGTCAAATATATGGATTTGACCTATCAACTTAAATGCTAACTGGGTGAGTCTTTTTTCATTTGTATTGGGACGGTGTTTCATGTCTGATATTGAAGAAATACCCTTTTGCAATCTATGTTAATTCATTTATAAGGCAAAAGAAATAATTTGTCACTCTTACAGGCTGAATGGTTTGTGTCCAGGTTCAATAATAAAATGTTACAACTGAACAGAAACATGAATAGCAGTGAGTGAGTGTTCCTTGCCCTTGAGTTCACCACGCCTTCCTTAAGGCCATGAATTTTGTAGAACACCCTTTTTCTCAACTTCTGCTTTGTGGCTTTGCATGTCAAGGGGACTTACTGACTCAAGATCTGAGACATTAAAATGTGTGATGCTGGAGAGGCCTGGAGTACCTGTTGGACATCTGGCACTGGCACACATCTCTGAGTGGTGCTTGTCAGGGTCCTGGCTGTTCAGCCAGCAGCAGAAGCATCTGCTGCTCTTGAGTGGGAAACCTTTTATGTGCATGGATGTGGCTGGGCAGATTGCTATTTGGAGCACATGGAAATTGGTATCTGTTTTCAGGCATCTCAGCATACATCAGGCATCCATCTTCATATGTAATGCAGGTTAGAACAGGGTGCCAGTAATGCCAAGGTTGCTGGGTTGATCCCCATCTGGGCTGTTCACTTAAGAGTTGGACTCAATGATCCTTGTGGGTCCCTTCCAACTCAGAGTATTCTGTCATTTTGTAAGTCATACTTTGCCATAACTCACAGAAATGCAGAACCAGATTTCTTGTAATATTAATTTATTCACATTTCTTATATACATCTGTCTGTGTTTGTTTCGATAATGTTCTTCTCATTTGAGGACAGATGAAACTGGACCAGCCTTTGCTCTAAGCTGGAGGAGCCTGAAGCCTTTTGCTGAGCACCTGCTTGGCTGTACCTCCATTGGCCACGAGGGTGGATAAGTCTTGGAGTGTATGTAAAGTTCAGCTTTGCTTGTGCCTGGCAGTGAGCAGTGCCCAAGCTCATGTGCCATCTGTGCCACATCTAGGAAGGGGCTCAGGCCTGGTCTGCTCTTCCCCACTGTTTTTTTCCAGCTGCCATGAACCACTGGAGCAGTGCACAGCAGGAATGGGATTGGCAATGCAAGTCTCTATAGTCTTGTTCATTCTTCTGTTAGAGCCTATGCAAATGCCATAATGTTCATTAAGAGTAAATAATGTCACACAAGAGAGGTTTAGTGCTGACTGTGGAGTTAAATCTAGAACAGTTTTGTTAGGAGATGAGCATGAATGAAAACTTTCCAGCGTAACCGTAGTGCTTCAGTTTCACTGCAGACAGCTTTAGGTGGGGTTTGAGATCGGAAAAACCTCGTAGGAATTTAAGTTTAACAGTGGCGGTGTGCTCTTTCTATTGCTGCAAGCGTTGATCTCCGCTGGTGCCTGGTGAGAGCCGAGGGAGGGAGGGAGGGAAGGCGGAGCGGTCCCCGCTAGATGGCGGCCGTGCCCTCCCGGCTCCGGGCCGCGGAGCCTCCCGGCCGGGCGGGACGGCGGTGGTGCCTCCTCGGTGCTTGGGGACACCCGAATGACTGCGCGGGAGCGCCTCGAGCCCCCCACTTTTTAATCACCTGCGGAACTGGTTCTGCTTCTGCTTTCTCTGGTTTGTTATCAACTTAGAAAGTGCAGGTCGAAACTCTGTTGAAACCGGAATTTTCTCAGTATTTTCCAAGAAGAAGGAAGTTTTATAAAACAGAATTAACAGCCAGATGATTTGTTAGCCATTGTGATCGTTTGGCCACGAGGAAAAATGGAGTAGAAGAGAAGCCTCTTGTTTATTTTTGGGTTGGTTTAGTTTGGTTTGGTATTTTGCAGTATCCATTATTTTTAATTCTCTCTACGGTGAATTTGTGAGGTTTTGGAGTTTTTTGTTCTGTAGCACGTTCAAGCTCATTAAAAAAAAAATTGCAAAGCTTAGCAGTTTTTGTTGTTGTTGTTTTTTTGAGGGTGGGATGGGGTTAATGTGAAGGACCTATTCATGTGCATTAAATAGGTCATTTCTTTGAAGACCAGTTCTTGAGGATGTCAGAGTTTCTGCTAATAACTTCCATGTTCTGTTAAAGTAAATTTTTAGTCTTACAGTGCAAACATCCTGGAGTGCAAATTCTTTGAGATGCATGGAGCAGCCACTAGTTTGAACAGCATGAGTTTATTTTCAATGCTTGTTTTTTACTGGCAGAATTTTAGTATTCAGGGTTCTTACTCTGAATATAATTCTCAGCCTAATTAATTGAAAATTAATACAGAAACATTTGTAGAGGAAAGTGTTGGAGAACATATGTTTTTTCAGTGTGGACTGTATAATTGAGTAGATCTGGAAAAAAGTACAAAACCAGAAAATAATAGGCAGAAGTGTTTGATACTCTAATTGACTTTTGAAGAAAATACAGCAGCAAAAGTATTTAGTTGTCTTACAATACTTATTCACTCAGAGTTGTTAAGACTCTGCATAACTGAAAACAAGAACATCAATTTGATATCAATATTGCTAAGACTTAAGTAAGTGAAAACACAAGCGTATATATGATACCTCAGAAATGCAACAGGTCCAGAAGGTTGTGTTTTACAGGTGCAATCACTTAAATGTTTTGGCATGGAAAAACTTACTTTTAGCTATTTTGGGGGTTAAAAATGTTAATATAGCCTAGTTTTTAATCTACAAAAAGCCTGTTAGAAGCAGGTGAGTTACCTGCTTTTCATTGGATTCATCCTATTCTGTCCAGCAAACTTTGATGTATGTTATCTGTTTTTATTACATGTGAATTTAACAGAGGTCATCTTATTTACTTCATTGCTTATGCATCTTCAAGACTAATATTACTGGTTCAGTTCTAAAATTGTCATTTACCAGCTGCTAAAAAACATGCTACTTTAGTTTCTTGTGCAGGTGATTGTATTTCAGTATAGCTGAAAGTCTAGAGATCCTTGGTAGTTTTCTAGTCTTGTGTACATTATTAATCTGGGAGAGATTACTTTTTTTCATTTCTTCTTCCCCCCCAGCTGTGTAATTTCTGGCTGAAACTCAGTATGTTACAATACAATATTGTATAGAAATATTAATGCAGGTTTACCAATAGTATCTTGACCCCCTGCAAAAAGTTAAGTTTAGCAAAACTCTGTGTTAGGGCTCCTTTGATGCTGGAGCTAGTCTGAGGGAATTTTTTGAAAATGCTTTGGTATTAACCTGAAGTCAGTCAAAACAGTATTCAAAGTTTAAAATATTTAGCTGGATCATATGGCAGAACGGTTTTAAGGGGATTTCCTAGATGCTGTATGAGATAACACCTTTGTTTCTACATTATGCTCATAACCAAACAAGGAATAGACCATAAGAGAGTGCCTGTGAATCTTGTCACTGTGGCAAAGGAAATGATAGTATCTTTGATTCCAAGAAATTACAATCAAGAACACCAGCTTTCTATAGTTGCAAAGTGGAAAAAGCACATTTCAAGCTATGAACACATTGAGAACAGTCACTCAGTTTTAATTGAAAACTGTCAGTTGGAGAGGAGGATGTGGGTGGTATTTGTGAAAAAGAGTGAATGTCAGCAAGGGCAGAGGTGCAGCATTATATTGCCTGTGCTAGCAACAGGATACACATCTGTAAGTGATTGCTGCTGTCAGCAAAGTGGAGGATGAGTGTGGTGGACAGATTCAGTTATGATATCAAACAGCAGTATATGCATACAAGTAATGGGGCAGTAAGGGATCTGTGGAGTTGAGGAAGAGATGTTCTGTCTAGGGAGTCAGATCAGGGTTTCTAATTTCAGCCGTGTGAAAAGTAGTCTCAACTGTCTGGAATTTGTGAAGACAGGCCACATGCCCACCATTACTTACTCAGTATGTTTGTATTGTTGGTGGCGCAAGAGATTATTTATTTTTTAATTACAGTATTAGAGGAGTTGAATACCGTCCTAGGTACAAATTACCTTATAGGTAGTCAGTTACGCAGTTGTGCTTGTGTGAAATTTATAGTTGAACAACGCAGTGCAACAGCAGATGCTGTGCAACTTGCAAATACAACTTTAATCTGTGTGGTATCACTGCAGAGTAGAAGTTCATGCTTTGAAATGTGTGCAGTATGTGATTGGCAGTAGACTTTGTGAGAGGAACTCACTGGCCTGGTTATTTGTCCCAGTCTCTTGATACTTACACCAAATTGTGATTAAAGTAACTTCAACTGTATGACATCAAGCAGCTTTTTCACTGCAACACTACCATCCCTTGCAACTTACAGCTCCTTCCTACTTACTTCCAGTCCATTTTGCTCTTCCTGTTAAACTGTTATAATTTTAGTAAGCATTAGCTCTTTGCAAATTCCCTTTTTCATTATGTTGTTCCTTGCCTTTCGCTTTATATGTGAAACAGGTAGCAATTATATGATGTGGGAGCACAGCCCCAGCTGTGTATCTGAAGTTTAGGCAATGTAGTCCAAGTTTAATGCTAACCAAGCCCCTTCACGTCCTTAGCCACATTTCTACATCCTAATTCCTCACTTCCAGCTAATTCCCACTAGCTGTGCAGTGTTGTCAGGTATTTTAATTTTTATGAAGACGTGTAATTTCAGCCCCAGCTCTTCCCCCTGCAGTACTGAGGCACTCCGGTCATTCTGCAGGAGCTCCTTGCAAGTCCCTGAATCACTCTTTCCTAAATGCTGTTGCCATCACCGCAGCGTGTGTCCCTGGCCCCGCCTGCCGTGGCACCGGAGCGGAGCAGGCAGCTTTCCTTCAGCCTCAGCCTGTGCGTGCCAGCCGTGCTCCCGTCAGCGGCAGCGAGAGCCCCCGCAGCCTCAGGCTGTTGTGCTGTCAGGGGGACCGGCTTTGAACGGGAGGGTCTGGGGTCAAAGAGGATTGCTGAGGAGCAGGTGATGGGCAGGTGCTAACCTGGCTGTCTCAGAGCCCACCTTGGGCATGTTCTCCAGCTCCGTGATTCCGGGGTCCCAGCTCGTGCGTTGAACAGGAGGAGAGGCTCAGGCACCAGCAGGCGGCTCAGCCGACCCGTGTGAGGGGTGGTTGTTCTCAGCTGGCAGCGCCAGGCGCTCCTGAATGATGAGGTGGCACTTGCAAGCCAGACTGGAGTCCTTCTGTAAATAGTACTGGGTAGCAGTGCTGCAGAGGGGAACGATTTATGAACAGAGAGTGTCTGCAGTTTTAAATAAAGTGTTACAACAGCTGCACAGACCCAGATTTTAAGGTTCTGCGTTCCAATTTTAAATGTTACAGTCCCTCTAATTTTGGATTATTTTGACTAGGCACAGCTGTTAAGCCTTTCTCTCTTCCCTCTCCTCTCCCCAAAGAACATAAGCCTCTGAAGTCTATGGTTATCTGTTGTAATATGAGCCTTGCTGGCTATCACATATTGAATGAATGCTATTAACTACCTGGTGATTAAGTTGGAAGAAAGAATGGAGAGTAACTTGAAAAAGGACAGTGACTAAATAGAAAGACAATACCCTAACTTGTAGCAGAAGATTTTTCAAAATGATATGCCTAAAAATACATATTTATTAAGAAATTTTTAAACTTGGTTTGTTTTGGGAACCATATCTATATATGGCACGCCTGAAAATCTTACAAAAAGCTTCTATAGGTGTTTCTTCAGAAGGCATTTTACTCTTGTTGCCTAAACTGGCTGGCCTATTCCAATTCTCTTCCCAGGACATTGAGTTAATCAATGCGTTTGAGAAGTAAGATCACCTCACCTGTTTAACAACAGACCAAGTAAATTACTAAGAGCACATATTAAATGTTTTTGTAGTTTTGTTAATGTTAACTAAAATAACTTACTGTTACTAATTTAATTTCCTGAAGTAAAATATGGTATATTTTCTACATCTGAATGTCTTGCAAAATGTCATAAAAGACCAGATTGGGGTAAACAACCAAAACCTGAACCATATCACTGAATACAAATTGTGGCATTAAACAAACCATACAAAACAGTGGATTAAAAATTTGTCAGTTCATAATGAGTTAAGTAAATTGATAAAATCTTCTTTTGGGATCTGTTTTTTGCTTTTAATGTCTGATGGTAATTTTCCAGCAGTCTAGTTTTAATGAAAACATTTACTCATGTAAATGAGGGTTTCAATTTGCTTGTGTTGACAGTATTATTTGTTTTCATAGGGAAAAATCCTTCCTTTCTTTACCATCTACTTTCAGAAATCTTTTGGAATGTACCAAGGAAATGTCATCCTTGCTTTGACATTCATGTTTTGTTTGGGTTTTTTCTTTTATTTTAGTTTCTATGAAGTAATGTAAACTCTAGCTTAATTTGATCTGGCATCCCCGCAGTTGAACATTTGTAAGTATCTTGTATTGTGGCCCATCTGGGTTGTCATAGAAACCGGAGACCTCCATCCTCCTCATTGTTGTTGGAAATGGAATGCAAACAGGGCATCAAAGTGACATTTTTTGTAGTACAAGTGAGAGCCCTGTGAGGAGCCAAACAGAAAGGGTTCTTACTGGATTTATGCTCCTGTGGCCTGTTGTAGCAGTTGTTATAGTACACCCTGTTTTCTCTTGAATATCTAGCAGCTGGGCAATAGAAAAAATGTGAGCATTGTGGAAAAGCCAAGCTTGTGTGGTTAATCTTGTCCACAGCTTTTTCCTCTCTATCTCTTCTTGATGTAGTTGTCCTGGACTGGACTGTTAACTAGTAAGGAGATCGGAGCATGTTACTGCAAATCATTTGCGCTGCGAGGGGCTGAAAGAACCAATTAGGTAGCATGTCCACATGGCTTAACATTTCTCTGCACTGATCTTCTATCCTCTTACAAGAAAAACCAGCCAAATACTTCTGGCAAATGTGTTGAAAGTTTTCACTTGCAATATAGTGGAAATGCCAAGTGATCATTCTTCAAATCTGTATGCATTTAACAGATATAATTGCAGAATCACACACCACTTCCCTTCCCCCACGTATGCTCCAGCTGTGTACTCAGCAGTTCTGCCGGCATGCTGGTGAATGGTCCTGTCTCCTCCCCAGGACAAAGAACCTTTGAAATCGCCGCTGAATACTCGCCAGTGCTGCCAATTGTACATGATTGTGGATTTCCAAAATAGGCTGAGAAATAATTTTCTAAATAGCGACTTGCTCATCGACTGAGAGACAGGCTCCGTCAGCACAAAGGGGGCACAGGAACAGTTTGGTTTTGTGTGTGGGAGAAAAATCTTAGTACAGTCTGTTCATGCTGAGCATGCTGTTGCTGGCCTGAAAGCAGCTGCCTCTATAGCCTCTGCTGCTGGTGCAGTTTCTTGAGCAATGTGGGTCACTGGGCAGGCTTCTGATCTTCTCTAAATTGATTAAGGAAATGGGTTTCTGCCCCTATGCAAAAGATGAATCCTCCAGTTCAGAGAGCTATGCAGTATGAGAATCTGTACTGCAAGAGTTAAAGGCTTGGAGCAAAACCCCCTCTTTCGTCAATGCTCTGTTAAATTGGAAGAGGAAGATGAGAAATGTGGAGGCAGAATGCTACAATCCTGCATTATTTGTCTAGCTCATAATAAATACATTTGAAATGCAGAGTAGGAAAAGGCCACTGAATTATTATTACTATTTACATAGTACTAGTATATGTTAAATATTTCAAAAGATTTTTTCAGACTAGGTTTTTGGCCTACAGAGCATCACGTGCTAATCATACAACCTACCAGCAGGGAAGCAGAACAGGAAAAACAGTTAAGTATGTGGGTCTGTGGGGTTAAATCAGGCATGGTTTACTGCTCAGTTCTTGCATATGTACATATGAAATACGGACTTTTTTCTTCAATTAGATAGTTATTTCTAATATATTGAGAAAAATCTCAAAGTATTCCCTGCACTACTACTTGTGTCACCTCAGACTTCCCTCTGGGCATAGGCCTGACGTATCAGTGAGAAGGGGCTTTAAAAGGGGCTTGTGTGACTGAAGTGTGCCCTTTTTTCCAAGTCATTCTGATAAAATGTAATGCCTTCTTCTCCAAGCCATCCCTAGCAGTGAGAAAAAATTCATTTTTTCTTGTCTGACTTCACTTCTTTTCAATTCAGCTTTACATTGTGAGTGCTCTTTGCTTGTGACAACCTGTTTTTTCTTACTCCTTTCTATGTTTCCTGATTTCTTCTTTTAATATTGTTCTTTTGTTTTCTTCTGAGCTTCCTCACAATCAGTGACAGCTTGACTGTCTTCCTATGCAAACTGACAGACGTGTTTTGGATTTACTGTGGTTTTGATATCGAATCACAGAATAGTCTGAGTTGGAAGGGACCCAGAAGGATCATCGAGTCCAGCTCCTAAGTAAATGGTCCATATGGGGATTGAACCCGTGACCTCGGCATTATTAGCACCATGCCCTAACCAACTGAGCACGAACATATTTATATGATCCTCCAAACAATTGCCATGAAAGTGCTAACTGGACTCATAATGAATACTGGCTATAGTGCAAAGTCAAGTATTTCTGTTTGCACGTTAAAATCTTGGTGCTGGGTTGGGGGTTTTTTGTTTGGTTGTTTTATGTTTTTTTAATTTCTGCAACACCTATTAGACATTGACATTTTTGTTAAAATTGGTTGATATTTTCTCAGCTTTTGGTCATGGTGTTTCTTTTTTCAAAGTAAAGTTGGGTCACTATTTACTTACACACCCTTGCATGTATTTAGTGATATAAAAGTGTGCATGTGTAGGATAGATATTTTAAAAGCCTTTTTCCTCTGCTTACATCCTGTCTCAACTCCAGATGAATTACAATAGAGGATAGTTTTACCAAAACAAATAAATAATTATGCTCTATTTTCTTGAATATGTGCCCTGTTGTATTTGTTAGACAACAAAAAGAAACCCTGAGGCTTGTTTCCCCAAAACAGCCCTGCATTTCAGCATCAACGTGGTTTGTTCAGAGGTAGTGTGAGAGAAAATGTTTTCTTAGTTGTTTCTTTCATCTAATAGCCCCTCAGCCTCAGAGCCCACAGAACCTGCTCCCTAATCTTGAAGCTCCTTTTGGCTTCTCATTTTGTGGAGGTTATGGGAGAAACAGGGTTATATGGGGGCTTATTTTCATGGACAGAAGTTTAAAAGGGTACACATTTCATGTATCAAACTGTAATTAACCTCTTGTTGCAAAGACAGTGTAGCTTTAAGGTAGTTTTCTGGGTTAATAATAGAGCTTGAGATCCCAGTATGAGTAAAGCTACCAGACCTGAGGACATAAAGCAAGATGCCTTGCTGTAACAACCTGTGCTTCAGTTGCTAGGTTTCTGTAATCTTTCAGTCCTTCTCAACAGTGCAACATATGATTCCTTTAAAAAAAAAATCCATCTGTGTGAAACCATGTGGAGGAAAACTACTGTTTTGTGATTTACAGCTATTAGAGACAGGTGTGATAGGTATCTTTAGAGAAACATGAGAAATACCCAATGATGCTGTTTCTTAGAAGTCCGTGGGTTTTGAACTAAAGCTTCCAAACATATTTGCAACTGAATTGTCATGCAAGAAATGCTGAGTGAATGTCAATGAAATAATACTTCTGAGTTTCATTAAGACTGTCTGATACCTCCTAGTGCAGGTTTAGCTCGTAGACCAGTTTGTAGAATGAAATGTGTTTATCCGGTTATACGTTGCATGTTCTCTGCAGTAAGTAGCAAGTCAAACATATGGTGTGAAAAAGAACTTGCACTTCATTATGTGATGAAAATATGTTTAATGTTTTTGTTTAATCTTTTTTTTTTTTTTAAGCTAATTTGCCTTTTAAATCTAATATGGGCCTGAATTGGCACGGAAGAAATCTTGGTCTTCCCTAAACCTACATATATTATATTGTTGAGGATTGCATAAAGAGGAATTACAGGAGACCTTACTTTCTTACTTCTTTGTGCTGTGTTAAAAGATCTGTTCACCCACCTCATGGGCCCCCCAAATGCTCAAGAAATCTTCTCCACTGATATAATATAAAAGGAAGGTACTTGGATTATTTTTAAGAGGTCTTCTGTACAAAGAGAATAATAAGACAGTGTACAGCAAAATAGTTCCTTCTGAAATATTTTCTAAGAGATGTTGGGAAAATAACAAACATTACCAAAAAGTTCTAGAGAGGTACATTTCTCAGGTGATTAGTTAAAAAAATCTCCATCAGCTGCAATGTTGTATTCTTCAGAGGTGAGCCTAGCCCAGTTGTCAGAAAACAGTATTCCAAATGGGGTTAGCAGCAATGGCTGACCACTCCAGGAAGTAGAAGCACTTCTGCAATACTTTATTCTGTAAGCAGTTTCAACACTAGATGCTTATAGCCAGGAATTTTGGAGCTTTAAGTCACGATTCTAGTACATACTTCAAAAAATATGAGAGATATGAGAGCACAAGTTTTTGTTGCACTGGGTACAATTCATGTGTAAAATTCTTTTTTTACAGAAGTAAGAGCTAAGTGTGGCACAGAAATGTTGTTCTGCTTTCCTTCGGTGCTATCCTAGTCTGACAAATTTTAATCCTAGCTCAAACACGATTTCATTGCATTATAGCATTGAAACACTGTGGATAGATTTTTACAAACCAGGAGATAGGGATGCTTTAGATAAATTTCTTCAATATCCTAATTGTGTTTGTTTCAAATTTATTAGGTTTAAGAGAGAATATCATCTTTAGTAGAGAAATTATGTCTGAGAAAATTAATCTTGCACTTTGATTATATCAAATGTATCCCAATAAGATCATTCATTTTTCTTCCCAAAAATTGTTGTTAAAAAGGTACTTGTGTCCACACTTTGAGCAAGTGTATCTTAGAGGTAAGGACTAACTGTCTTCTCCCTATTCAGCTTTCCTGAGGCAACCTCAGTACCCTGACAGTTTTGGATTCACTGTGTTTGGTCAATCCATGAATTCTGAATTTCTGTCATATATTACAGGCTTAGATAGCACAAGTTAAATTGCATTAAAGACTGAATTGGTATCTTTAGACTAAATTTAAGAAAATTTGAGAAAGGAGGTCCACAATCTATTATAGATGTAGAAGATGGGCCTAATGGCCTCTAATGATCACGCTTGTAAACCAAGTCTCTTCAAGTTACTTTTAGGTGGGTTCAGTAACAGTATTTACCGTTCTGTCATAGGAGAAGGACCACTTCTGTTCTCTTTGTACTGGAGGGCATCTTTGACAACATTCACCAGAAGTCTGAAATAAAATTCCTGAACCATTCTGAGCAAGGATGGGGCTGGATTCATTGCTTGGCTTGTAGCACAAACAGATTTTGTTTCAGACACTTCAAAGTTACCAAGTCTTAGAAAGCAGCAGTCATTTCAAAATATTAGCTGAAGGTTGAGAAACCTACCATAGAAGTAAGTTATATTTATTTATGGAGATACATGCATATGCAAGTATCACAATATGTTAGAAAAGAGGAGAGGGATGGGAAAGGATAATGGAGCTAATGGCAAGAAGAGTATTGCCATCACTCATTTATATAGACCAGTTCCAAATACCACTTGATGTTGTGAAGTCATTTGAAACAGTTAAAAAATCCAATGGATTGTATAAAATGTCATTCAAAAGTGCAGATTTTGTAGTGTTACATTTATTTTTAAAATAATTTGGATTCTGTTCCAGATTGTTTACAGTCCCTCTTCCAAATTTGTTTCCCTTTTATCTGTGTAAGCATGTGCTGACACTGTTACTCAGTATACGCAAATGCTAATCTACCTTCATGCACATGGAAAATAGCTTTCCTGGCACTGAGTTTAAAACTCTCATAGAATACATTATTAATCGAAGAAGTCTCTCTTTTTAGAAAAGCCGTTCGTTTATGTGGTGACTGTTGAGAAGGTTATAGATAAATATAATGCTGTTTGTTAGCAGTGTGGTCTTCAGAACATACAACAAACAACCCCAGATACTGAAAGTGCATTTAAAAAAGATTTAAATTTCAAAAGTAATTTTCCTTCTCTGTACTCTGGTTGCATACACTAACGTGATCTAATTATAATGTAACGACAACTTTTCTATTGCCCTGCATGCTTTAATGTTCTAAATACGTTTCTCTTGGCAGGTCTTTGCAGTGAGGCAAAAGTGTGATAACTGTTGGGTTCCCCATTGTGAATAATTCCCTAGTTCTGCATTTGGCTTTCTGATAGATCATGTATCTCTGAAGTTCAAGGGGTAGAGTTGTGAGGGAAGTGGGTAGGGTGAGGCTGGTGTCCATCTGTGTATAATTCAGCTGGATCTGACTGCAGCTCAGTAACAGAGCGCCAGCGCAGCTTCTGCGAGGGCTGCCGAGCTGAGCTGTTCCTTCAGTGACACGTGCTGGTCTTGCAAACGCTGCCGAGCCTTATCAAACACAGCCAGTTGGTGCTGCTGGTATGAAAGCACAGGGGAGCTCTCATGTGGAAGGTTAATGGAGTGTAATTAGAAAGAAGAATGAACTGCTCAACCACTCTATCTCACTCTACCTGCACTGAGAGTGACAAGTGCTCTGATCTTTTATAAACCCTAGAGCAGAGGTTTAACAGTCTAAAATTATGACAGTATAACTGTCAAACAAGCAGGCACACTGTGAAGTAGTAGTATGAACCTGCGGTTAGGAATGTTTATGTTCCCTTATGTGGACTCTATTAGCAGGATACTGTCCATACTTACATAGCAGGTCTCAAATACATTCTCCTGTGAAGTATCCATTGATGTCAGAAAGATCTTTGTGTGCCATTTGTGCCTTCTTCATGTCTGCATATCACATAACCATTACCTTGCAGGATGAAGTGATGGCACCATCCTAGGGCTTTGATATGAAGGAATTAAGCTTTCATAGAGAAGAGTTCTGTTGGAAGCAAGAACAGTTACTGGGATTTATATTCCAGGAACTAAACAAAATTTGAGATTACATACATAAATTGAGATTGCATACTAATGCCTGATCCTGTGAATTAAGTTAGGTACTATGTATGTCTGTTGAAAACTATCATGTTCTTAAAATGTTTTTTTGTCTTTTGTCTATAGCATGCAGTTGTGGGTTTTGTTTTTTTTTTCTTTTAATAGAATTGAGATTAACTTTAATTAAGAAACTGCAACTAGGAAGTAGAGGGAAGACACCTCACATCAGTTCCAAAAAGGACAAGGAAATTACTGATTTAACTTCCTGCATGTTAGAGGCCATTATACTCTACCCCAGTAATTCTGTCTGATATCTTTTGATTCAGGGAGAATTGGACAGTTTGATTATCAAGGGTACTAAATTTTTGTCTTCCACATCTTTGTTTTTCAGACAACAGGTGGTAGATTAGGCTGCCAGATTTTCTGAAGGCCCTTGCAATGTCAGCAGGTTGATTAGGGGACATTTGCAGAGCTAGTCTTAGCAGGCAATCCACATCCTGCATTGCAGTGGAAGGGAAAAAGCATCCCAGCAAGTCTGACCTGGAGAATTTTTTTTCCCATTCCAAATCTAAAATCAATAAGAATCTAAATATGTAAAGAAGGCATGCAACAAAAGGCAATTAAAGGAAGAAGAAAAGGTTGCTTTGCTTAGCCTCTTTTCTTTAGCTGTGACCAGTATCTTGTGTTTCAGAAGAAGGTGAAAAAAGAGCCTTGAGTATATTTGGTTGTTTGTGCCCCTATACATGTTCATGTTCTAAAGAGTAAGGCTGTCTTTATGTGGAGTTTCTGTGCTGGAGAAGCATGCTGAGAACAGGGATAGCACTTGCACTGTCCCTCGTAAGGGATGAGAATGAGCAGAGGCTTCCCAAGTCCCAGATCCCTCTCCCCCTCACATGGACTTTACAGTCTGCTCTGAAACTCAGATTAAGCATTTCCTTTGGAAAGTTGTATACCCTTTTTCTAGAGACTTTAAACCATGGTAGGCCATTACCTCTCATATTAGGCTGGTCCAGCTTTTAACCATATCTGCATCTTATTTCAAGGATTTCAAGAATTTGTCTACCTTCAACTTGCAGATACAGAATCATCATTTTATATTTCTCAGAGAAACTAAAAATTCTCACATCCCTGAATTTCTTTTCTGTATATAAATATCTATACTGAGTGAGTAGTTGCCTCTCAATAAACTGTATATGTGGAGCCTCAGTAAGCTTCACATTACACAGTGCTGTTTGTTTGATCCTTGATTATGGTTGTGGTTCTCCTTTGAACTGCCTCTGGTAGCTCTGCATCCTTCAGGAAAAAGGTAGCTTTCCGTTCTTTTGGGAAAATGCCTGTTCTTGGGTGTTTTAATGTAAAAGCAGTGGTAGTTCAGCAAATCTTCAGTTGTTGAGTAGTTTTAGCCTTACTTAGTGACACACCATTTGTGCGAAGATAAGCAAACACAGTTCCTCTCCCCAAACCATCTAAATTGGGAGGGCAAGGAAGAACCATGGCTTTGTTTTTCAGAGAATCACTGTTGTCTCATCCACAAACCTTGATACAATTGCAGGCCAGCAGTTTGGAACTTCTGCAGTGATTTCATTTGATGTCTTCTCTGTGAAGCAGGCATTTTTCTTTCTTTTGATTGTCCTTGGTTAACTAAAGAGAATAGTACAGCAGGTATATTTAGCTGAACAGAATGCCTGTATTTGATATACTGTTCAAATTACTGGGAAGAAGAGAAAAATCTCTCATTTGAGTGGGGTGAAACTGTGACTTTTTGCTCTAATAACTCATTCTGCTTATGAAGTAGAGATCAACAATGAACTGCGATGTGATCTTATTAGTGATAGATTTTAATTGAATTGGCACTGAACAGTATTTAATTGACAACAGGGAAAATGCTGGTGTTAGTTTGTGACATTTGTAAAGCAGCTGGGGAAATGAAGTATTAGATGCTGTTAACAAAATCAGAGTTATCAATAGTGGCTGTACAATAGAGTTTGAGCATCCAGATCTTTCTGTTCACAAAAGAATGCATTTCCATTCTGTGGTTTACTAAAACTAGTCATCTTGCTTGATACTTCTGATCATGCATGAGGCACATGAGCATGAACTGTGTTTCCTTTTGTGCGGAAGAGAGGAGGTGTGATTCAGTCGTGAGAATACGTGTAGGACTCAGAAGAACCCCAGTGAACTGACTAAATTTTAGTCAAGGACTGTGATACTGTGCACATTAAAATATGCAGTAGTATGTTGTAAAATTACTTTACGACTAGCCTTTCCATTTGAGTTATTCAAAATATGAGGAGTTACCAGATTAAAAAGTGCACTTCTCTTTAGATTGTTTGTTTCTAAAACATGAAATAAGTTTACTTATTTAAATTTCTCTACTTTGCTTAATGCAGACAAATTCAGTTTAAAGGATGTTATGTTATGAGGTAAATCACAGGTAGGAGAAAAGAAACAGCAGGACTGGCCTGGCAGAGGTGTTTAGCTTTAGTAACCAGCTACTGTGTATAGATACAAATGGCTTTTCCAAAGGGGTTGATGTTTCTGTGTGTTCTCCTGCATAAGTATAACAATCCACAGTATTTTTTGTTCTGAGATTTCGTATTGCAGGCTTCAGTCTATGACAGATTTTACAAGACCATATTACATACTTCTAGTAAACTAGATTCAGTTGGAGATCATACAAATTTTTTTTTTCCCTTGAAGTACAAAAGAACTCATGTTTCATTTCTGAAAATATGTCTAGGTGGCTTTTTTATTTTTCCCTTACAAATGTTTTTTTTTTTCTCTGTGAAACAGACAAATGGGGGTAGAACAATAAGATGGGCAAGATAAAATTAAAATGAGCACCTTTTCCAGTGTAGTCAGCAGTTTAATTCTTTAATTTCTTCAATGTTTTCATGTTGATCTTGTCCCCCTATCCTTTTACCAGTTTATATTTGTACTTGGAAGTATTTCTGTAAAGGAGAAAAACCTAAAGCAAGACAAACTTTGTCAAACCTTGTCAAATAAAAAAAAAAAAAAATCCATTCCTTTCATTCAGTTCTTCCTTAATTACATTCAAAATACTGCACTTAACTCTTTTTCCTGTTCTGTTTTGCCTGTTGTCCCACACTTAATTCCCCATTCATTAATTGTTTCATTGTTTAATTATTGTTGCTGTTCTTGCAAGTTGCTTTCTGTTAACATAAGTGCTGGGGTGAGAAGCTAGATGTTACACTTAGTTGATATGTAAGCTGCAGAAAAACATTGTATGTGTACTGCCTCTACTAGTTCATTCTCTGTACTCTGCTTTGTGCAAGAGTAAATATTCTAACACAAGAAGACAGTGATGCATAAGGCATTTCACGGTACAGCATTCCCTTCTAAAAATTAATTGGTCTTGTGCTGCAAATGGTAAAAGACACGGTTCTGAAAATAAAGCAATCAAGAAGTCACATAAAGCAGAATAGCACAACACCTGTTTTTGACCATTTTAATTTATAATTCTAGCTATGTTAAAAAAAAAAATAGGCATTTTCCCCTGTTAAGAATGAAGGAAAGAACATTATTTTCAGAACTGTCATAATCCACTTCTGAATGATTTCTAGCAGCTTTAAGTAGTGTTTCTCTATCATAAAGGAAATATCCAGCATCTCTTTCAAAATATGTATGTTCATGTCTGACCTGTGTTTGTTTCAGAATCACACCTGTAGGAATTAATTTAAAATATAATTAAGTGTGCTAAGTCTACCAGCATTTTTACTGACAAAAGTACTTTTCACATCATGCCAATGCTGTCTCACAATATTTATTTGACATAATATTAAAGTGGATTTTTATGAAATTAAGTTTTATTTAAATTCCATTTTACTCAAGGTACCATATGCCGCAGTCAGAAATTGTGTTAAAGATATTAAGGCTGCAAAGCAAACTCATGAATTTAGGGGTACCAAAACAAAGTGGTTTGTCCCTGGTGCTCATCAGTATTGTAAGTGTATTGTTCAGTTCATCCCACAGGAGCATCAGGGCAGAGGGAGGAGAAGCATTCAGTTGCCCTCACATGCTCTGCAACCTCTTTTAGACATGCAGAAGTCCTCGTGCCTTTGTGCTGCTTTTAGCTGTTTTCTGTGAGCTGAATGCAGCACATGCTCTTTGGGACAGTTACTGGGGTGTTGGCAATGCAGCCATTGGCTGGGTAAGGTTAGATACCCATGTATTTTAACGAAAGCTTTTTAAAAATACAGGTTTTTCAGCTATGAAAAGAAATAGTGCACATTTCAGTAATGATGCCCAGTAAGGCATTCAAGTATGAGGTGGAGGTGATCTCCCAGTCTACACTGCTAATGTAGCAAGCACCTCAGCCTCAGGGGAGCCTTTTCTGACTGAAAGATTTAAGTGCCATTTTGATCGCCTTTAAGAAGTAGAAAATTGTATCACTCTTTTTTCTGGAAATAAAATTATTTCTAGTTTAGTTGGTTTAGATTTCTTAGTTGAAAAAAAGATGTGGCTGCAAGTGAAGTACAGCTGCAAGTGCAGAATTCCATAAAAACACAGGATAATCACAGAAATAACTGAAAATATTTCTGTAATCCTTAGATCATTCTTTCAATGGAATTTAATTCAAGCTGGTTTGTACAACAGGGTTTTTTTCCTTACTGGTGTAGATTCTGCATCATCAATTTCTATAATTGGATTTCACTATTTTAAATTTTAGATACCATCTTAAAGCAGTAGATAAGTGTACAGTTGTTCTCCTTGCTTGTAATCTTTTCACTCCTAAATTCCATTCTTAAAATGCACCCTCTTTGCAGGTTGAAGACTAGTAGTACCAAATCTTCAAAATCTTTTCGCTTCTTTCTGCCATGGAAGTTCTGGTATCTTTCTCTTTGGGTAGTGACAGGGGATGGGACTGACAAAGAGAGAGAAGGGAGGCTGGAAAGGAAGATTACAGAGCAGCGAAATTCCCTCCATCCTCCCCACTTCCAAGTTGGAGCTTATTTGAAATCAGTACTTCCTCTTAACCATTTCACTCGCAGCAGTAGGCAGCTTTTATACCCCAGAGAACAGCTTGGTCGTTGGAGGGCACAGGTAACAGAGGATCCATAATAGCTGACTTCCTGAGATTGGGAGAGCAGGGAAGTGTGTCACTGGCAGGTAGCTGAGCAGTTCAAACCACATCAGCTTTGGTTTTGTGATATGAAATGTATGTATTGCAAGATTATTTAGTACGCTAGTTTACTCTCTCATTTAAAAAATATCTTTATTTTTTAATTTTTATTGATTTTTGAAGTTTAAAACCAGACCTTCCTTTAGATATGGATGTTTTTCTGAATGTGTTTCCTGCAAAAAAGAGGAAAATGTGTCACAAAATACAACAAGGGATTTAGTATTTAAAAAGAAAGATGTACTCAGAGAACTATTTTTTCCTTGATTGACTGATTAAAATGGGAATAATGCATAGCTAATAATGATAAAAACCTTCACCTTACTAAGTTTTTAGTTTGCTCCAAGGACTTTGCTTATCCTCTAACAACATATTCATGGTAGTTTTTATATGAACACAGAGATGTCTTTTGGCATAGATACATGGCCAAGAAGATCTATTTTCTGCTTAATCAAACAAAAATAATCTTCCAATGCTGTGTTAGGATCTGGCCTGTGGCATGAATGAGAAAGTGGTATAGCAAAATGTCACAATATTGATTGCAATTATTAACTTTAAGGAAGGGTCATATAAGATGTCTCGGGCTCTGAACTCAGTGGTGTGAGCGGTTCCTGATGAGATTAGCGATAAAGATGTCAAGGCAGCAAGAGCTCTGGGATGATGGAGTGTGCTTACAGGGCACTGTTCAACAAATGGGTTTGGAGTAGTCTGATAGTAACCACTGCACAGGGCTAGCAGTTCCTTTTTGGGTAGAATACAGTTTGGAAGAAAGGATGAGATGATTAAATTCTTTCACATTGTGGATGTAAAGAGAGGATTGGCATTCGGTTTTGAGGAAGTTTCAGTAAACTTGAAAGACAAATGCTTTTTATACATTCATATTATGGCAGGAAAAGAAACTATTCTAGGAATATGAGGAGAACTAGAGCTTTATGACATGCAGAAAACTTATGTTGTGTGCATGATGATGTGTTTATGATTGAATTAATCTCAATTTAAAATGTTGAAGTTGTCAGTAAGAATTAAATTAAATATTCTTAAATAGGAGCAGGAAGGAAAAATGGCAATGATTACATTTAAAGAATTAGGAATTTCATAAGAATTCTGTAGTACTTTTAGAACACCTGAATATGCCTGACATTCAGTCTCCAAGACATGCAGCTAGGACTTGACATCAGCCTTGGCAAATCTCAGTCACACAGACTGTCCTTTCTGCAGCACAAACTTAAAATTGATTAAGAACAATCAAATAACTGAGGAACAATTTAAAAACACGGCGTTAATGAAGTCTGACAGTAAACAAGCGTTTCTTTCATAGCACCCTCCTGTTTGATTCCTGCCGAAGGAGGCTCTGCGGAGGTTGCCGCAGACAGACACAGACAGACAGACAGACAGACAGGGGCCGGGCGCTTGTGCGGCTGCAGCGCAGCGCTCCCCGCAGGATGCCGGAGGAGCGGCGCGCCCAGCGGCGGGGCTGCGGCCGTGCGGGGGGAACGCAGCGGGGCTAGCGCCGCAAATGGGAGTGCACCTGCTCCGAGCTCCTGTGTAGGTGCGACCCTGAGACACTCCTCTGGTTTTGCTCATTCAGCTAGGTAACTCTGAAATGTGTTGTTCAGGGTGTCTCTCTTGAAAATGACAAACAAACAGATAATCCCAACAGGCTTGCAGATAGTAAAATGATATCTGTAGTTTCAGCGTAGTATTTTTACTGACAGTTGGTAGAAGCGGCTTATTAAACTGCGTAAGCAATTGGCATGCAGTGCAAACTTCAGTTTTACTCTCTGAATCTTAAAAGCATTAGATGTTTCTTCCAATTTAATATCTGCATAATGGATATGGATGGCAGGATATGCTGCTGCCAGGCAGCTCTCAGAAGCCTCTAACAGGCTTGCACAGACTTCCAGAGCAACGGCGTTTTTCCACTCACGTTATCCATCTTGTGCCAAATATGCTGAGCCTCAGTTTTTGCACAAGGCACTAATACAAATTGTGCTTCAGTCCTGTTTTACCCGATCTCTGCAGGCCATGGTTCGGGCCCGGGGGTGGAACAGGCGATGTGTGAATGCCGTGTGACTCACCTCGCTCCTGCTCCCCTGCTCTCCTCCCTGGCTCTTGCCCCGCAGAGGAGTCCTCAGCCCGCCTCTCTCTCTCCTTCTTTTTTGGTTTTTTTTTGGGTTTTTTTTTTTGGTTTTTTTTTTGTTCCTTTCACTAATGTTCCTCCCATTGTAAAGAACAAGATGGAAATTCATTCTTGGGCCATTGCTGCTGATTTCCTCCAGTCAGGGAATCAGTAGAAGAGCACCATTATCCCTGAATTTTATACTGGCAGCTGTGGAAGACAAAAACTCCCTTCCTGTTCGTGCCGGCTATGGTAATTCTTTAGCCTCCTGCGCAGTGTATGTTCAGTCCATTTTTTGGCAGGTATTCTATAAGCACATTGCATTATTTCCTCTCCTACTTTGCTGCTTTCTCCTCTCCTCCCCCTTGGGTTACTCTCTGGAAATGTTTTTTCAGCTCTCTATCTGCTTGCTGACGCAGCACTTTGATTTGCATGTTAACATGGTTGATCTTTTCAGAAAGCGATTTTAAATGATTGTTCAGTTATTATGTATACGAGCAAGCTGATAGACACAGGACGTTTAAAACCATGTGTAATATCTGAATTAGGAAAATGCCTTCTACACTTATATTATTTTATCCTTGTTTCAGAAGGGAACAAACAATTTACAGCTTTTAGGCTTTGACACCTTTTAGCACTTCAGTGGATGCAGGGTAAAATAGTTCTTTCAGGCTGCTGTCCATTACTAACTCCCTGAATTTTCAGTGAGGTTGGGCCTGTGTTTCTCTTGTCAGAGTTGAGCAGGCATCCTCAGCCAGGGCTGTGGGTTTTGTAGAAGGCAGGAAGTCCTTCTGTATCCTCAAGTTGCTGAATTCGGTTTTTTGCTAAAAGGTCAATCATGTGAGCTCACACATTTCAACATTATGAAACGGGTGGGGAGTTTGTTGCTTGTGGTTTTTATCTGGCTTTTTAAAGTTCCAGTTTTCAAATCTCTGCCAATTTTGGAACTTGCCCTTTTTGTTGTCTTCTTCTGGGCTAGAAGTACACACTCAACGTGTAAGGCATTGTGCTGTTTTAGCTCATCATAAGGAAGATACTTAAAATCGTAAGTCTATTGTATATCCACAAAATTAAGAGAACAGATATTTTGTTAGCTCAGAATTTCATAACCGTGTGTGAATGAAATTTGAGGAAAAATATTCTTCCAGTTGTAGTAAATAGCTGGATTTTTTGGGTTTTTTTTCTGTATGTTTAGTACTGTGTCTGAATATTAATGCTTCCAAACAAAACAAAACAAAAATCAAAGCATTTGGTATTGTCAAAATGGTTGTGTTATTCTTAACTTTCTTTTCCATGTAAGTGCAACTTCTTGGTGCCACCCACTGTCAGCACCTGGCTCTGACAGAGGTTTCCTGACCATTCCTGTTTCCACCAGAGCTTTCTTGGTTCAGCCAAGAACCAATGCCTGTTGACTTCATCGTCCCCTTTCAAAGACAGCTTTGTTGTGTAATTGCTTGGGAGTGTGCATATGCTCTTGATCAAGGGGGCTTAGCTATATAGCGAAATATTTTTAAAGCTGTCCAGATTTGGGGGTGGTTAGAGTGTAGGAAAAAATGTCAATTTTTGGTCATGCCTGCAGAAGGTAAATAAAAGTCTCACGGTGTTTTCACTCTTGTCCACACTTAAATATAACATGAACATAAATGGTGAGCCCTTATTATCCATGTGGATAACATGTATCTTATGTTGCAAGTCACCTGGTCTGCTCTTAGATCTTGTAACTCTCTAAAGCTGCACAATGGCTACCAGGAGAAGAAACCTTTTTTTGAAAAAAATTCAAACTTTAATAGAAGCTAAAATGTATAGGAAGCCTTTAAGATGGGAGAAATAGATCTGTGCCGTTTTCTTCCCATGTAGGTAGCCCTCTCTGATTCTTTTTCAGGTGACAATAATATTGAACAGAAGAACCATGCACCCATGCCCTTCCTGATCCCCCCTTTGCACTCAGATTGGCTGTCTCTCACTCCATTTCAATGCCTGGTACAAAGTGACATGCCTCTTGCCTTGAAGTCAGCTGGGAGGCTTCAGCCCAAACTTCTTTTTTGTCTTTGTTTAGGAATGCTGCATGTTTGAAGGAGTCAAAACATGTGCAATCTGAATACTAACGTGTCTCATGCTGGGGTCTTGCAGGTGTTTGTGAATAGACTGAATTTTGTTTTGTGGGTTTCTGCAAGAACAGTGAGATCACCTTGCTGGGCTGTAATACTCCTCTGTGGCCAATTTTACACTCTGCCTAGTTGATAACACCAATACCTAAAATCCCAAAAAGAGAAATCCCACTAAGCTTCTGAGCAGTTCCTTATTTACATTAAAAAAATGTATCTTTAGGTGTTATTATTTTCTCTAGTATGTGCAGCTAAATAACTGTCATCATTTCTGTTTATGATTTTGTTTATCTGGTAGAAAAGAGTGGTGGAACAGCTTCGAAAGAATTTGATAGTGAAGCAGGAACAGCCAGACAGTAAATTTCAAATACAGCCATTGGCACAGTCAGAAAACAAACTACAGACACCACAGCCACAACCACTACAACAACTACAGCAACATCACCATCAACAGCAGCAGCAGTCCACGGCACCCTCTCCAAACGTGATAGGATCACAGGTAAAAAGCTACAACAATTCTTCTTCTTACTAAAGGTGAAGCTCACTGAAAATTGAAAAAAGGAAATGTGCAAAGAGAAAACTGCAAACTTTCACTTATGCCTGCTAGTGTACCAATATGAATTTCTTCTATGCATATGCAGATATTGTTCTTCTGGGGTTTTTTTTGGCAAAAATCTCTCATCTGAGTTTAAAAAGTTATGTACTGTTTAAAAGTTGAATCATAACTCCACAGAAAAGAAGGGTGGCAGTATCATCTTTCTTAAAAATAAGTGAAAGTTATCTTTTCCATAGGTGCATGAATGAATGACCATACCTAGTAGGTCTCAAGAAACAGTAAATACTTTACACACATTGTATGAGGTATATGATTAGAATCCTTTCTTTTTAAATAGCTAACAAAATGCTCTCTACAAATGTGAACAAAATGCAAGAAAACAGTTCCTTCTTCTTTCTGCTTGGTTCTTTTTAAGCAGATGTAAGTCATACCAAATAATACTTCCCTGAATTTTCAAGGATTTGTCTAAAAGTGAACAGTGTTAATTGCAGAATTCAAGTTTTAGAAAATAATGTCTTTATTGGGAAGGGGAACTGAATTTCAGTACAGTATAGGATTAGAGACATAATCCTAGAACTCAACAGAGAAAGTGGTTTGCTTAAGAGGAGAATTTTAAGTTTCTCCTGTTCAGATATTTTGATTTACAAAAGTGTACTAGAAAAAGCAGGGAGGCGTTCTGTAAAAAAAGTGTATATTAAGTCTTTTTTTCCTGTTGAGGCAATCTTAGGAGCTCATGTTTACCTGGATAGGCAGATGGCAGAATTCATCCATGAAGTTTGCTTTATGCACATTGCAGTGAATCACACCCACAGCTTTGACCAATTGTGATTCTCATCTTCCCTTTCTCTGAAAGCAGAGAAGAGAGAAATGGTTGGGCTGTTAGTTCTCGTGTTAACTCAGCGAGTTGGTTTGGATGCACTCTAAATTGCATTTGTGAAGCTTAGCTAATTGTATTTTTGAGAAAAGTATATAAGAAATGAAGCAAACCTAACTAAGGGAAATGCATTTTGAGCTGCAACATCAATATCAAAGCTAAAATGGAACAAAAAAAGCAAATATTTCTATGTCCTAAAGTGTCCATAGGCAAACTATGTATCATTGTTGTATCAGTGATCTCTGTTTCTCAGTCAGGAAACATGAGAGCAAATACAGTTTCATGTGTTTCTCGGTATTCCACACTTTGCATTCATTCATTAACTTCCAGGTCATCTCCTGGGTTGTAAAAATTGAGGTTTTGTTCAAAGTTAAAGAGCCCTCTAGCGAAACACTCAAAAAATTGCTACACTCCTCTGAGTACCATTGGTACAGTAGCACTTAGAAAGTAGTTACAAATTGGAAGGCAGGTTGTCCTGTCCCTTGGATAAATAAGCCAGCTTTTATCCTTAACACTTTTCTATTTTTATTTATGTGGGTAAAATACTGAAGTATCCTCACTTTTTTCTGCACACATTTTGCATCTAAAGTTGTGCCTCTGTCTTACTGTCTCTCCAGCTCTTTCAGCAAAGAAAAGTCAAATATTTTGTCTCTCTATGAAGTTTTTTCTTGCCTGCTTTTGTAAATAACACATTTTTCAAGGCTGTGTCAGTACAGAGAATGCTTTCAATGATGTTTTCAGAGTAATCAAATTTAGGAATCGAGGTATATATGCCATAATTAACAGTGACATTATAATATACATATTATTTGTCCATTAAGAAGGGCTTTTAAAATTTTCATAAGCAACAAGCCTGCTAAAAGGTCATATTACTGCAATATTATGTGCAATAATGCAGACTTTCTATGAATTCCACTTCAGTATGAATTAATGTATTGAATACTTTTTAGAATAAGCGATCTAATTAATGCTCACCAAAGTAACAGGGATATTCAAGCTCTGTGATCTTCTGACTGAAACTGTACTCTGAGTACTTGCAGAGTTAATAGAACCCCTTGAAAGAGTCACAGTCTTGTATTACATGATTGATTACACCTTTCTTTAAAACGTTTATGGCTGAATGTAATGCTTGTGAAAATGATACCACGTTACATCTCATTGGAAAAGCTTGAATAATGTTACTGCATTATGGGAATGGAGCCTCTTGCTTTGGGGAAGGTGCAGCAGAGGTCGATAAGCTCTTAGATCTCAGATAAAAAGTTAAGAAAATTGTGTTGCAACAAGAAAAATTTAATTATGTCTGGATTTTTCATAAATGTACAAAACTGAAGCATAAATTATCCTTTGATTTGGCATTATGCAGTGAATTTTTTCACACTTGTGCATAATTAACAGTTAGGGGACATAGTTTAATTATTATGAAATTAGAGGTGTGAAGGTAAACTGTGTTTCTGTTTAAGGGAACAGTATTGGAGAAAATACTGAAGAATCCAACTGGAAATACATTATTTTATTAGAAAAAGGATAAAGGTCTTGTATGATTAAAATCAAGTAGTCTAAATCAGGCCTGTTCAGAACACGAAGACTGCCTGATGCCTGGTTTTCCATTTTTTCCTCTGTAGAACCTAGAGCTGACATCAGGAGGGAATGGTGGTTATTTAGTCCTAAGAGCATTTGATCATGCCACTAAAGTTTTGAAGATGTAGTCCCGTTGGTGCAATGGATTTTTTACACCAAGGGAAAAGAAATAAGATCATTTGCCATTCTGTCGAGTGTCACTTGTCATGAGTTTTCTGTTTGCATCGTGTTCTGGTTCTATATGGAGATGCTCACCTTGTTGCTTTTTGAATGAGATTTGTAATGTCCATTTTCCTTAGCATTTGGAAGACAGTACATTTTAAAACAAAACTGTGAAATGATAGTTGCTTTAACTTTGGAATTTTGGGCATGATGTATTGAGCCATTTCAGATAAATGCTGGTGTTACATGATTCAAAACCACTCTTTTTAAAACAGGCCAAGAGCAATCATGGCGTCAAATATATGTTCCAGAACTAGTCCATTCCACAGAAGTTAAACTTAATTGCCTGCAGCTGGACAGACTAACAGCCAACTCTTACAACTTCAGGACAACCATACTGATACTTTTAGGAAGGAAAGTTCAGGGCAAGATAACTGTATGTGTCACTAAAGCTGAAACTGGGATGCCCAAAATAAAAATATATTTTTGTTTTTAAAGAAACCAACTTATGAATGTTTTTCCCCTCTTTCTCTGATTGTGAGGAACACTGTAACTACCATTTCCATTTGAAAATAAGAGTTTTACTTGGTGAGAAGCTAGTTTGCTGCTACGTTTCATAAACCTCCACCTTAATAGGTTTTTTATTGGCAGTGCGTATTTGGAAGTAATATGAAACTGAAAGATCCAAAATGCATATGCCACTACTAACACTTAATTGTAATTTTCTCAGGAATTTGTTTTGATTCAATCTGCAATGCTGCAGGTGATTAAAACAGACCAAACAGGTGCCTCAAATGAGAATGCTTTCTAGCTATCCAGTTTTCATAGGCTTTTTCATAGTAAGATAATGTGCTTGTCTGAACAGCAGGTAGATAGGCTCAGAGCTGCCTTTTCTTTCTCATGCTGTCTATTGTTTCTGACTAACCAACCCACGTCCTGTCTGATACGGAGTGTCTCTGTCTCTTACAGTGTATTTTCTGTTTCCCTTAGAAAACTGTAACTACAGCTTCTATGATCACCACTAAGACACTACCTCTCGTCTTGAAAGCAGCAACTGCGACCATGCCTGCCTCTGTTGTGGGTCAGAGACCTACCATTGCCATGGTTACTGCTATCAACAACAATCAGAAAGCAGTCCTCAGCACTGATGCGCAGAATGCACCAGTCAACCTCCAGACAACAAATAAGGTCACTGGGCCAGGAGCTGAGGCAGTCCAAATAGTGACAAAAAACACAGTAACTTTGGTAAGCGTTTCATGTGTTTGCCCTGCAGATATGTATGGGTTTGGTTAACAAGAGGGCTGTTGGAGAAAAAGAAACAGTCAGGGTTTCACACAGAAAGGAGGATAGTAGGGACATGTTGTGAGTCTTCACTAGCTGACATTGCTGAAGTGATAGTCTACAAGAAAAACATTTTCTCTCCATGTGGGTTGTTATTACTGTTTTGCTTTATAGAATTAAATCAGTCCTATCATCACCTCTGTGTAAAGTTTCCCCTGTTAGTAACTGTAGTCATGGGGCATTAGTGGTTATTTTGCCCTTACTGAATCTGTATGGCTGTGTTCTGCAAAATTCCTGCTCTTAGGCAAAGGAGATGTCAGACTTCCTTCATTTATCAATTTGGGTCTTAGTCTTAGGGTTTTTTGTCTCTTGTTCTCTTTGCATGATAAAGGCTCCGGTGTTAGACACATCCTTTAAGTCTGCCCACTGCTGTGTCTTCACTCAGCACTTTTTCAAACACATAAACAGATGTTGTTTCTTTAAAAACATGTATTTTGGAAATACAAATTTTGTCCTTTGGCTTCATCACACAGTCTTTTCCGGAATAGTTAGCCACCTAGAAATAAAAGAACCAGTGTTTCAGAATTGGATTATGTAGGCTTCTTGGTCTGCAAACCAGGCATTAATTATATAACAACATGACAGGGAAATTTTACTTCTGAAGTAAAGGCTATGGCTTTATTAAACATATATCCAGTTTATCTATATTTATTAAAATACAGTTTAATAATGCAAATGGAAGTAATTTTGCTTCCTAATGAGGCATATGTTTGTGATCAGAATAGAGAAGACTATTTGAGTGGAGTTTTTTTGACTATTCTCTTTTCCAATGTCATCCCTTGCACCACTCTCATCTGTCCTTTGTGTCTGTGCTTCATTTCTTTGCTGAATAACTTAGATTTGAGGAGGTAATTCTGTTTTAATACTAGTCCATTATTTATGTTTCTGTAGCAAATTTCATCAAAAATATCAGAATATTTTTCTGAGCATTAATTAATCAGTACAAGACCTTTTTGAAGAAAATTGCAATCTTATGTGGGTGGACAGAAGTATAGGAGGGTGTAAAATAACATTGACATTAATTTCAGAGAATTACCAGGTACTCAGGGTAGCTGGTAGTGCTATTCAGTGGTTAATCATGTGGCAGCTCCATGCAGCTGATTTGAGTTACACAGGGAAGTACTTAGCTTTCCTTAATATCAGATCTTAATTGTTTCAAATTAATGGCCTACTTTTGAAAATTTCAAGTTGTGTATGTAGAACCCCTCATAGTGTCATTAATATTGCTAAAAGAGTTGTAACTTCCAGATCTTTACTATTTGCATGAGATGTCCTCTCATTCTTCTGTATGCCATTCACTACGAAAAGACCATAGTTCAAATAGCTGGATATCAAAGTGTTATTCTTTTCTGTCTGTTGTAATGTAATTTTTTAATGATTAAGACAAATACGAGTTTTTATTATCATCAAATGAAATGGTTTTAGACTGCAGAGCATAGGAGTTAGTACAGCTGAACTAAAAGGAAATGTGCCTGCAATTTGTGAAGCAAGGTGTGTAGGATCTAGAAAGTAAGGTTTAGTTCTGTCTTTAATACATTTCTAATGAGGAACCTCTTGCTGTGAAAAATTATTTACAGAGGGAAAACCGAGGACATCAGGTCTGAAAGCACATTCAGGATGGTGATTATGGTGAACAACTTCAAAGCTAAATTTTCCTCTAACCTCTTACTGAGCTTTCTCATGTTCTTACAGCAGGTTCAGGCTACGCCTCAGCCCATAAAAGTGCCGCAGTTCATCCCTCCTCCCAGACTTACTCCTCGTCCAAATTTTCTTCCACAGGTGAGTATACAGAGAACAAACAATAGAAGGAGGTAGTTATAGCATAGATAGGAGAGACTTTTAATGAACATTGTGTTGGTGTTTATTGCTGATATGCTGGAGAAGACAATTCATCCTCAATAGGTTTGCAAATGATACCGACTTGGAGGGTGCAGTCAATATTCTTCAGGGCAGTGCTGACATGCAGAGAGCCCTAGACAGGGTAAAGGAAGGGGCCAGCAGGAATTTCTTGAGCCTCAGCAAAAAAAAGGCAAAGTCTTGTGCCTGGAAAGATCTAACCCCCTGCACAGGTACAGGCTGGGGACTGAGTGGCTGAGGAGCTGCATGTCTTAAAAGGTCTTGTTTGACAGTAGCTAAATGAGTGTTGTGCCCTAACAGCAAAGAAACTTACCAGCATATTGACCTGTATCAACAGGATCACAGCCAGTAGATACAGGGAAGAGATTATCCACCTTTCCTCAGCAATCATAAAACTGGGTCTGATAAGTCTGATAAACCCTGCAGTTTTGGAAACCCTGGTTGATAAATTTGAATGAAACACGGAAAGGAAGGCCACTAAGATAGTTGGGGGTGGGGCAGGAATATATGACCTGTAAGGAGAGGCCAAGGAATCTGGGCTTTTTTGGAGAAGAGGCTTTGGAGGGACCTTAAACAGCAGTGTTACTTTCAATATCAGCAAGGAAATAAACAAGAAGCTGGAGATATAGGTGCTTGGCAGGACAATTAGAGGCAATGCTCATAAATTGGAACAGGGAATTTTTAGACTGCATGTAAGGAAACACTTCTCTCCTTGAGGACAATTAGGAGTGGAAGAGGCTTCCCAGACATGTTGTGAAAGCCCCGTCCTCGAAGTTTTACAAGACGTCTCTGGACAAAGCCTTGAGCCACCCAGTCTGCATTTAGTGTTGGCCTTGCCCTGAGCAGGAGGTCAAATTAGAGACCTCCTCAGCTGCCTTCCAGCCTGTGTGTTTGTGGTTTTGAAATCTGGGTATGATGATTATATATGATCTTGTTTGCATCAAATGAAATGAAGCCATGGAATAGGTGTCATCAAAATCAAAGCATCACCCAGTGCCTAAATTGTTCTAATTGTTGCTTGCTGCTCATGAGCAAAAAAAAAGGAAAAATGAGATGTCTCTAGATTACTCCCAAGTATTTCTGTATTGCAAGAGAGACTGGCCTCTATTTTCAGCTGAGTAGTAAAACTTGTGGTTTGCTTTTTTTTTCATTATTTGGGAAGGACACAGATTGCTTCTTTATGTAACAAAAATAAAAAATATCTTGGATGAACTGCTTAATTTGTATTAAATATGTGGTGCTGTGAATAAAAGTCTAAATCTTTTGCAAAATGATAAAGGAAAGTAAAGGCTGGTACCTGATTAAGGTTTGGGTATGGTGAGATCTGTTGGAATGTGACCTAGTTTTTCATGGTAAAATGCCTTACGGGGTATTAAAGGTGGATAGGATATAGTAATGTGCTTTACTTCTGTACTCAGTAATGAAATTATAAGTCCATTGTTGAGTACAAATTTAACAATGAGGACAAGACAAAAGCAAGTATTGGTGATAGAGTTTTGGAAGATTCTTGTGGTTCTTTTCTTTCTTGTGAAATAAGAGAAATTACTGCATTTACCTGTACCTTCATCACTTTCAGTAAGGGATTAATATATAATCTTGTCACTTTTTTGGCTTATCAAGATTGGTTGTGCAGGTATCTAAATAATGTATAGAATTGACAAAGATAACAGGTATTTGCTGAAAGAAATAATTATTTGTTTCAGGGCACAGTCAACTGTTCATAACTTCTTGGAGGTTCATTACAAAGCCCTGAAACACTTAACATGAGCGCCTCAGCTGTGCCTGTAAATATTACATGGGTTTTTTGGCTTGTAAAACCAAGATGTTAATTTAGATACAGATAAAGCATTTGGCAATAAACATTCAGTATAAGTATCTGTGCATCCAAATACCATTTCAGGGACAGTGACTATATATGCAAATGTTATGGATGGGTTTTATGTCAGTAGGCTTGAAAATGTGGTGCTTTTTTCTCTTAACATACTTAGGACAGTATGCTAAAATTACATTATCTAAAAAAAATCAAGCAGCCTCCTGCAGATTATACAGGATGAATTGAAAGACTTAGTAAAAAGTTGATCTGAAATACTGATATACAAATCTCTCTTTTTTTTATCTCTTTTTCTTCATTTATTTTTGTAGGTTCGACCTAAACCAGTTGCCCAAAATAACATTCCTATTGCCCCTGCACCTCCTCCAATGCTTGCAGCTCCTCAGCTTATTCAGAGGCCTGTGATGTTGACAACAAAGTTCACACCCACCTCTTTACCCAACTCTCAGAACTCCATACATCCAGTTCGTGTAGTTAACGGGCAGACAGCAACCATAGCCAAAACTTTCCCTATGGCACAGCTCACCAGCATCGTGATAGCAGCACCGGGTACCAGGCTTGCTGGACCTCAGACTGTACAGATCAGCAAACCAAACATTGAAAAACAGGTACAGATAGTGTCTACTAATGCAAGATACTGGGTTTGTTGCTTTGCTGTGCGGGTTTGGAGAGAACGACAACCAGGGAGAAGTTTGCAGTGGGTGATGGAGATATTCATGTTCCAATGGCAGTACAAATTATGGAATGACTTGCAGCTCTTGGGATATAAGTTACCAGTTCTTCTAATACAGGCCATTGGCACCTTTTTCTCCTGCTTCAGTGTTTTTATGCTCCCTCTACTGTTTAAACGTCAGTAGTTCATAAGCAGGCTACATTGCAGGGTATGACTAGTATCTTGGAGAACAAGTACAAGCTGAAATCCATCTTCATATCACGCCCTTTTGTTTTTCAAAGGGTGGTTATGTGAAAGGCAAAAATTGCACAAAATTGTAGGGATAGTTAATAGGATAACTGTAGCCATTTCTTCTGTGATCCCTTGATCTTACAATCTTGTGACTGGAGGCAAAATAGTCTCACTCAGCTTCTGAAGTCTGATAGTTCCATGTGTCTAAATTGGATTGAATGAGTGGAAAGAAGACCCTCAGAAGCAGAGAATTCTGTATGTTTAGTTTTAAAGTCTCTCTCCGGAAAAGACTTCTGTAAAATAAAATTTACTTAAGTCAGTGTGGATTGCAACTGAGAGTCCTTGCCAGTCTGTTCAAGTTAAGCAATATTCTGGTTCACTTTTAACTCTTTTGTATATTGTATGTTAGTAATAGTGTAACACATATAATACATTATATTTATGTAATTTATATAGATAATAGTGGTATATATGTCACTTTTAACTCTTTCCTAGACTAGTGTGCCCTGAAGTTACCTTCTTTCTGCTTTTGAAATGCTTATGGAGACTATGAATATCATGTGCACAAAAGATGTGCTCATGCTCAGTTCTGCTTGTGAAGTCTCAAGATTAGGTTTTTGCATACCTCAGGGCTGTTCCACAAGTTACTCAGCAATGTGTGCCCTTTTCATGTGATTTGAAGTTGTACTTCTACAATACCCGACTTTTGATGCCAGCAATATTCATTTGCTCTTTGAATTATTACTGGCAACTACAGAAAAACATAGAGGAATGGTGGTGGTTCAATAATACATGAATTTTTCTGTATAGCTTCTCCATATCATAAAGGGGGAAAGTTTGTCTCTGTGTAGCTTACCTCACTCAGTTTATAGCCTCAACATTCATGCTATAGGCTGAGGAATGTCATGCAGAAGATTTATGACTTGAGAAAAGAAAAAAACTTCAGAAACATCTGAGATTGAGGGATTCAGAGAGACAGTTTTTGAGCCATTCATAATTCTATGAAATATGAAGACTGGGGAGTGAGAAGTACAAAATGTATGTGCCATGCAGAATGGTTTCTAGGTGGAAGACTTGAGGGGATGAGTTTTCTTAAAGTGTCTGTTATTCCCATACGTTTGGGTGATTTCTGTAACAAAGTTAACTCTTAAAATCACTGTTATGTCTTGTGGGCTGTGTGGGGTAATGGATTGGTGACTAGGCTGTTTTGTTCTTTGTTAAATGAAAATACCTTACTTAACATTCCTCTCACATCAGATTCTTCAATTAAGTCTTTGTTAGTACACTGCCAGCTTTAAACGTTTTTTCTCCTGTATCTGCGAAAGTATTTGTTTTGCTTTAATAGTCAAAGTAAAAAAAGTCATTCTTATCACTGAATGAGAGAAACACTGTTTTCTTTCAGACTATTAAACCACATGTGGAAACAGAAGAGAAGCAAGCAGAAAGTCGTACAGTTACTCCACCTGCTGCACCGAAGCCAAAACGAGAAGAAAATCCACAGGTATCAGAACATACCCAGAGCTTTATTTTAAGAAAAAAAAGGGCACTGTCCTTTAGAAAATACTTTTTTCCCTCTGTTCTCTCAAGACTTCTTACCTTTAACATTTCGCATGTTCCTGTTGGACAGCAGTAGTTGTTAAGGCTACAGAATAAGAAATCTAAATACATATAGTTCATTGCATTTTTCAATTCTGTAATGCATTTGGCTTCTGAGTCTTTTGTAAGTTGGAAGATCCTCATTTCTCTGTGATACTTCCTTCAAAGAGGGGTTTAGATTACAGTGTTGATTTCCATTCCTTTAAGGTTTTAGACTCTGGAGTTATTCTCAAAGCTGAAGAAATGTCTTTGTTTTGCTTTAGAAAATATTTCTACTCTGGTGAGCAGGACGGAAAGAGTCACATATAGTCACATTCTGCTCATGTTTTAGTCCAGTTTAGTTTGGGGTGAAAGAGAGGACAGAATGGCCATTTCTTAAAGCTTTTCTGCCATTAAGAGCTTTGGAACTGATTACAGCTGAATGCTCTGCTACATTTGTTTCTGTAGATGGATTCAAATTGGCTGTTGTGTGAGCTCTAACTGTTGTCAGTTAAACAACAAAATTCTGGTTTTTACATGTCTCTGCATTTCCTGCATTAAAATTAGAATCCTCTAAGAAAGACAGAGTCCTTAGCAAATAGCAAGTCTAAGCTAGAGATGGCTCCTTGTACTTTACAATAAATGGAGAATAATCTTAAACTAGCAATATTTTTCTGGCAATTGATTTGAGTTGGTATTTTCTAATAGTCAGTTCAGTGCTGGAATGGAAGTAGAGAAACTGCTCTCTTGTTCCCAGCTTTGCCAACTGTGTGATCATGAGCAATGGGCATTTCCCAGCATCGTAGTCTAGGTTCCCATCTAGAAAATGGGACTTGTCTATCCTCTTTCAAGAAGTTTGACAAGTGAATGAAGAGTGATTTATAGAAGCAAAGCATTATTAGAAATATTTTTGGTGCTTAGTTACTGGTCAATTGCCTTTAAAGGGCCTAAATGACATAACTCATCCTAACAGTTGTACTTTTCATGATCTTTTTTCTCCCCCCTCACAGAAACTTGCCTTCATGGTGTCTCTGGGACTAGTTACTCATGACCACCTGGAAGGTAGGAAAAATGTCTTAGGTTGGTTCTTGAGGTCCTGGTTTCATGGTCATTCTGAATTGGAAGTAGGGTTCCAAAATATTTCTTATATTAAATGCAGTATTTTCTTGCACAATAGTACCTTTGGGATGTCTGTACTCTTGATATAACTTAGTTTGTTCTGCATACTTTTTTGTTCCTCTTATGACATTGAAACAAAGCAGTTATTTATGCAACAGAGAGCAGAGGTTGGGAAGAAAGTGTATGCTCTGATGGTAGGAAAGAAATCTGTGGCAATACCAATTCTGGACAACCCCTGTATCTGCAAAGATACACCGTGGATAATTTTTACTGTAACCTATGTCTAGATTTTTTCATTTATTTCATTATTTCTTGGGGCTTTAATTTGTAATGAATGAGTTAATGGATTATAATTTGATTTATAATTTAAATTTCTAATCCTATATATTGAAAGACAGCCTATCATTTCAACACCTTGCATATTTCTGTACTGTATTTTTAACTATCAGCAAGGTTACCAGAGGCTTTTTTTTAGATCCCAGTTATACTTACCTTGAGTTTAAAATGTCTTAGTCATGGACTACTTGGTGAGAAGAAGGCAATCATTTTATTAGTTACTTGAGCACTGTATTTGTATTCCTTGTCAGCTGTTATTTTTCAAACCTTCAGAAGTTAAAAGTATAACACAGTGGCCTATACTGGGGATGATTGGTGTTCTCTAGAAATCTTTACAGCTTTTCTCACATGCAAACTAAATTCTGAAGACTTCAGATAATTTCTGAGATCCATTGTTTTCTAACCTGAATGCTTTGTTTTACAAGAAATCCAAAGTAAGCGACAAGAGAGGAAAAGAAGAACAACAGCAAATCCAGTGTACAGTGGAGCCGTTTTTGAGCCTGAGGTATTAATTTTTTGCTGGGGGATGCTGGTATTTTCATTCTGATCTTGAGTGTCTTTCTAACATCTTGCTACCTTCTAAGCTTTTTCAGTTCTAACTAGAAAGACTATCATTTATAGTTCAAAAGGCCATGGCAATGACATGACCCTCAGATTTTTAAAAAATAAATACATTGGGGTGTTCTTCTAGTACTTAACATGTTTTTCTGCCTTCTCCTTTGTAAAGCTGACGTCAAATGGCAAAATGTGTGTTGGTCAGCTTGTGTATCAGCCTGAAGCAGTTCAGATGTCAGAAACAGTGTAAAAAAAACCTAACCCTTCTGAAGGTGTGCTCCAGAAAACACAAAAGCCAGTAATCTCACTTAGTACTTACTGTGCTGTTCCTCAGCTACTGCATATAGTTGTTGCCAGAAATGATCCCCAACAGAAATTGTTCCATTCTTCCCTGCAGCGCAAGAAGAGTACAGTGACGTACCTGAACAGCACAATGCATCCCGGGACACGTAAAAGAGGTGAGCTACACCCAGACCTGTCTCCCTGCCCAGTGCCTCTTCCTCCACATTGCACTTGTAGTCCCCATGTTGATTTGAAGAGCAAAACAAGAAGGACTCTACACTACTTCATTTGTCCAGTAAATTTCCATGGTAGGCAAAGACCATGACTTCTAGGGATTAGCATACCAAGTTCTATTAGGCAACTCAGTGTTTCATTTCAGTTTCACTCTCAAAAAAAACCAAACAAAAGCCACCCAATTCGCTAGATATTCACTAGAAATGTGAGATGTTTGAACATCATTTAGTGATATGAAGCTGCTGTCAAGATGCCCTTGTTAATGACTAGATTGTATTGTTACTGTCAAGAAGAAAGTGGTTATGGAAAAAGCATCTGTGCCCTGAATAGGAGAGGAAACTTAGTGTGACAAAAGCCTTGTTCCCCACTAGGAGTAGGGATGGGTCCTTCAAAAGAACTTACCTTGAGAGAGAAAAGCTATTGTGATCATACTAAGCACTTTAACTGCAACCAGAGTGCCACTTGTCCTAAAATGAGAGATGATCTTTCATATAGGCACGCCGTATTATTCAGAAGAAATCCTTCTGTAGAACAAGTAAAATTTTAAGACTTAGATTATGGTGAAACAGGTGAAACAGAGCAGCATGGGAGAGAATGTGATGCCATTGTTTGTACATGGCATCGACCACACCTATCTGACAATCTTTACGTGATTTTTGATGATTTTCTGCAGTCCTTAAAGACTCATAATACCTTCTCTATTCCTAAGTTTTCTGTCTAAAAAAAAGTAATCAATCAGATTAAAAATAAAATCAAACCAGTCCCACCTATCACTGACCAGTTCCATTATCTTTTGGGGGTTTTGGCTGCAAGATGAAGTATTAATTTGACATGTTCTCTTCTTGATACGTTTTCAGTCCTCTTCAGCTATGCTGTTTTTAAATAAAAGACATATCTCTTCTGCTATCCCCTAATAACATTAAATCTATTTTTAAAAATTATATTATGTAGATTTTAAATAGAGAGAGGTTTTGCATTTACTCTGTGGATAACTAAATGTTTCTTCTTCTAGTAATGATTTCTTAATTTTATTTTAGACCTTATTGTGAACAATTACTGTATCAATGAAAACGATAGCATGCATTTATACTTGATACTCTCTTGGCCTGTTTTTGCAACTGACTATTATTTGTTTTTTTCCTCACACCCTGTTGTGATCCTTTACATTGCATCAGCACCAAATTAGTAGCACATGTTTTCAATTGACAAAAGATTTGGAAGTATACATTTGTTTTGTAGTTTATTACAGCAGTATATTGAGTGAAAAGCTTTTGTAAGCATATGCCCTTGAGAGCTTTAGTTTAATTATAGATGGTGCTGAACATGTCAGAAATTTCACCCATGGACATCACTAGCAGAAATCCGTTTCCAAGGACATACTTAATTCTGGAACATATCCAGACCTTAAATGCAAGGTTTAGCATGTTAATAGGTATAGACTGACAATCTGTAAACATAAGATCTGTGGAATTATTCCTAAATCCTAAGTCCTTTATGTTTACATATCCATAAATTACCCTGGAGAAGGAAGGCAGAAATGATGGTTGCATACTGGGTTTTTTGCTGTCTTGCTTTGCATTCATAATTTTATAAGAATTGTTATGAAGACATTTTGTACATCTGCTAGTCTAAAGCAGTATCTAGGAGTTGTGCATAATCAAACATACTTGGCTGAGAAAGTCTAAGAAAGAACACAAAATTTGGAGTGGGTTACAGTAGACCAGTGGTAGGTTAAAACTGAGAGTAATTATGGGTCAGACAACAAGACCTGCTCTTAGGTAGCCTAATTTTAAAAATGTACCAGTAGGGTAGAAAGTGCTGATCTGTGAATGAACAGGTTTAAAAAACGGGGAAGAAAAGCAGAGGGGTGATGAGTGTTGGCCTCTGATAAAGGACTTAACCTTTGTGTAGATTTATGCTGGCACTAGAAAGATAGGGAGGTGTGGGATAACAGCAGAAAGGATTTAATAGTAGTTATTGTAGCTTCTGTGGACCTTTGATGCCAACATGTTTCCCCTAAAAACTGAATAGCCTCATTTCTAGGAGTAGCAACTGTCCCCATGCTGCTTTTTTGGGAATGATTCTTTGACCTTCTACAGAGCTTATTTCTATTTCCTTCTGAAATACATCTTTTAAATGTTCTTTCCTTGCAAAATTCTACTTAATGATTTCTAAAAAATGTTTAAATCTTTGCTTCTGTCCTTCCACTTGTAACTTTTGTATTAACTTCCTCTCTGTGCTACATCATTTCCTTTTTCACGCTAGCCAATGAGGACCACTGGCCAAAGGTATGTAAGATCATTTTTCCTTTCTTTTTTTTTTTTTCGTTTGTGTTCCCTGTTGTTAATATGTAGGTCGTCCACCTAAATACAACACGGTGTTGGGGTTCGGGGCTTTGACCCCCACGTCCCCTCTGTCCAGTTATCCTGACTCCCCTGAAAATGAAAAGACAGAGACCACATTTACTTTTCCCGCAGCTGTTCAGCCCGTGTCCCTGCCTAGCCCCAGCTCCACAGACGTAAGTAACTCTTGGGGAGGGGGTTACTTTTAGAAAGTTATGCAAAACAGACACAAGGAAAATCATTGCAGATTTTATTTCTTGACTCTCACTCATCATTTGTCCTGATTCAGTGCAGTGAAACAGACCAGCGTTTTTTTAACACCCTTCCCTTTTTTCTCCTGTACCTATGTTGTTATCCTGTAGAGATTTTATTTATAACTCCTTCAGTGGATTGAAACATTGGGAGGCAGCAGGCATGCTAGATGAGCTCATTTCCTTTGTGTAGTGTCTGAGATCTTGTCTGACTGAATTGAATCTGTCATCCATGAAAAAGGGCCGGGGGAGCGGGGGGAAGAGGCAAATGAAAAGTATTAGTTACAGGCCATAATAACAAAAAGTTGTGTTTTTGTAATGAGAGAAGGATGGAAACTGCTTCGTCATGCAGAACAGCCAGGAGCAGCGTTTACAGCACTGATTTGGCAGAAAGTGTGTTGTGACTGTTCACTTTTTTAGTGGGGGTAAAACAATTATCAGGAGCTGGAGGGTACTTTCATATAAGTGCTTGCTCTTTAAAGACTGGTATTTGCAGGGCACAGCTTAAGAATCAAAAGGTGCTTGCTTATTTCTTCATACCAGTGCTACAAACTCCTTCTGCAGTCCTTCTTTTAGAAAAGACATTGTCACATATACTTGAGGCCCAACCATTTGAAATGGCCTTTAAGGAAAAGTTGGGTTGTTCTGTTTTCATCTGTATAGTTGCACCACTGTGAGAACATGGACTGAGACCAACTCTACTGACCACGTAGAACAGAGAATAGAAGCCAGTTCCTTGCCTCTGAACTGTATTTGTTCTGCAGAGGTAACAGGAATGGAAGTAGTACAAGTGAAGCACTGAAATAAAGAGATGCAACTCTGATACCCAGGGAATACGCATATGGAATTATAAGGTTCTCTTTTATATAGTCATTTTTGAGAGCAGGATAGCACTTAAGGGCAAAAACCATTTCCTGACAGCCAAATGAATGGGACTGTGGAATAGCCCCTCATGGATAAGATGGGACAGCTCCATCTCTGGGGACTTTTAAAAATAAGCAGTACAGATAACTTGCAAATATGCTGAAGAGCACATATTTTACATTGGCCCCAAGAGAAGGACTGGATAGCGTGGTGGGGGCCTTTTCCATCTCTGATGTGTGTGTATACTGCTGAGTCTTTTCCTACTGTGTAAGAGCTCTCAAAAGAGTATGATGAGTTGTTGCCCTGTTTTCTGCAGTGCCTGATGGCAGCAAGCTAAAGCAAGAATAAACTTCTGTACCATTCAAATCTAGTTCTGAATGCCCTTAATTATCTGACTTAGGATTGTATTTAGGCTTAGGTTCTGGATTGCTTTGATATACATTAATTAATGAAAATTGAAGTGATTTAAAGGAGACAATGGAAGATTGGTAACAAACATTCTCTCTTAGCTAAACATATCATAATACAGAACAGTAACACTCTTTCCCCTATAAAATCATATGCCCTTACCCCATAAATACACTTTAACGTTTCCAGACAAGGCATTTAGTTTATATATACACAACAGAACTAATATTTTTAAAGAGCTTGATTTTTCTAAAAAATTTTATGCCAAAGTCACATTCAATACATATTCACTATCAATTGGACTAATTTGGTAGAATTTTCAGAAATACTTGGTATTGAATTCCATTTAATATAAAATACGTGTGAAAGTAGAAAATATATTTCAAAGTGCTCATAAAAAATATTTTTTAAAATTAAAAATAAACTATGAAACAAAATGTGAATCTTCAGAGACAGCAAAATATCAGAAAGGAGGTAAATACCTGTTCTTTGTCACATCTTATAGTTCTTACTGGCTAATTGTAAAGAAAGGAGTGGTTTCCAATTGCCATCATAAGATGGAAGGTGTTCTTCCGTTAATGTGTTATCATGAAATTGCTGTATAAGTTTGTGCAGTCACATCCCTTTCTTGTGATTTGGTTTTCACTATTTATATATTTGTCATGCTGCATGCTTTTCCTGTCTGAGTTTTGAGAACTTAGCAATACTTACAAAAATCTTTAGCATCCTTGGCTTGAAAAGTGCAATATAGTGCTGGAAAAGCACTCTGAATTTAAACAGCAGTAGTACGAGTCATGCTGGTGGTGAAGACAAAGAGGAAGATTAGTTCTTTGACATTTAAGGACCTTGCATTCAAATCGATGGAGAATACAGTACCCACTGAAATGCTCATGCCACAGTTTATGCCAGGTGCTACCACTGAGGACAGCTGTCCTGCCTGTCACCAGCAGTCTTTCCTCATCCCTTAAATGCCTCATGTGTCCTGTGTTGTAGCACAGACATATCTGAGGCCACATAGTGATCTGCATCAGGGAACTGACATAGCTAAAAATAGTTACTCTTAGCCAGGATCATGCCCTAATCCAGTTAATTTTATAGACACAAATATTCTTGTGCCAGCTTCATGCAGGGTGAAAAGAATAGGCATACAGAGAAATCACGAGAAATCAAGATCACTTCTTCTGGCAGTGAGGCCAGACCATGTCGTGTTGAAGAGGGTTTACACTGTTAGCAGATGATGTGAATATAGAAAAGTCTCTTTAGTCTAGATAGGACAGAAGATGTTTTCTGTAGTTACAGACTCTGATTTGGAACTTTTGAGCACTTAAAAATGAAAACACAAGTGCATGCCTAAGGAAAGGGCTATTTCAGAAGTCTCAGTTAAAATAATTGAGCAGTTCATCAGACAGATAAAGAAGAAAACTGCAGCTTTTCCTATCTTTAAAATATTTTTGCATTAAGGGTCTAATTCCTATTGGCTTTAGAATGGAAATTTGATTTAGCACTTGAGTAATCTATGTGTTTAGCCACCCTATGAAAATTGCAAATGAGGCCAAGCACTTGGCATCAGGCACAGTGGACCAGAACAATTTCTCCTGAATTGTTACTCTCTGAATGACAGGGAGAAATTTTGAAGGGAGGATGAAGCAGAAACTTAAGATGGGAGTGGTGGTAAGGATGAAGGGGTAGGAAGTAGGACTACAACCTGGGAAAAGGAAGGCAATAATGCAGTAGGCAGGATTGAGAAAAAACTTTTTTTCTCTCTCGCTTTTTTTTTTCCTATTTGGCAATTGTCTATGAGCCACTTGGTTATGTGTGGTTCTCCCTCATGCAGGAGTGGCATGTTCACCTGGAAGATGGCAATTGCCTTTGAAAGTCAATTACTCAGCAGTAAGAATTGTGCAAAAATCTCCATTTTAGTGATGATGCAAGTCTTTGGTCACAAAATGCCTTTTTATTAGTAAACATATCAAAACGGTGTTTCAATTGAGAGGATCATTGTAGAACGTTCAGATCGCAAACTCAAGCCTATAAAAGTTAGGAAATGCCAGAATTAGTATTGCTTCTGATAATTTAATTCATTTACATCATACACTATGATCATCTTTATTTATATGGTCATCAATAATTCCTGTTGCAGAATATTTCGTTTTCCCATGTTATTCTGCTGAAGTGTATGTATGAGCATCGATATTTACACACCCAAGCACAAAATACATTTGATACTGTATTATTCAGTTCTGTTGCCTAAAGCCAGGCCCTGCTGCTCTAGACACTTTATCAAAATAAAGAAAACTGTTAGCTGTCCAGAAAGCTTAAATTTATTTTCCTGGTCCCTTGTGAAGAGGAAGTAGAGCAGAAAGTGACGTTAAATCACCTTTTATGGTATCTGTTTTGAAATTATTCTTCAGTCACTTCAGCCTGTAGCATGTCAGAGCAGCCTCAGTGAGCTCTGCTCTAGGCTGAGTTGGCTGGCTGCAGCCTACACAGAGCTGCTTCCGAAGCTGGGATTAGTGGGGTGCATGTCACAACACCAGATCCAGCCCCCCCCTTTATGCATATATTTATTAACTGCCTGTAAGACCTGAAGCATTTCTTTGGAATCAAACACTGGCTGGGATTTTGATAAGGACAGTTGCTAATTCTGAGGAAGTGCCCTGAATTTTGCATTACCAAAAATAGGACTGTGAATTTTGTGCATGTGTGTTGTTATCTCTATGCATTCAGCTGCACTGCACACTGGTCACCTGTATCACTACAGGCTTTGAGGCATTCAGTTGAATTTGGGATATTCTGGGTCTAAATTTCTAAATGTCTCCCCCTCAAGAAGAAACAGCATGTGTCTCTTTTGTAGGTCTCTTTCTGCAGGGTATGAGACATAACAGGTTTGATTTTCAGCACACCAGTAATTTTGCACTTTGTTACCAAGAGCTGTTGTGTAGTCTGTGGCAACTAAAGCATCTTAAGATACATAATTCTCTAGAACAGAAATTTTTTTTCTAAAATGAGAGAATTCCCCTCTTAAACTTTCTCTTATCTTGAAGAGGATTTTCTTTTATCTTATATGACATATCTTGCCTGCTGCCTTTTCCTTGTATTCAGAGAATGCATGATAGAGGGAAAGTTCTTCCCAGCCTGGTTACAACACATCACTTCACAAGAAGCATGAAATGTCACTCACTTAGATCTTCATTTAACACTGAGGAACTCTTTGGTGTTAAAGGATGAAGTAATACTATAACTCAGCTCTTAATGATCCCTGGGAGTTATGGATCCAAAACATGGTACTGAAAATTCACTGAAGATTGATCCTTTACAAAACATGAAATCAGTGTTAACCTTGGGAATTAAGAACAGCCTTCCCTTTGAAGAAGGGCTTCATCAGCAGTAGAGTTGGGAAGTAGGAACCTGAGCAGATTCCTCATGTGTCTTTCTTTTTACATGTGTATTATGATATCCATAGTGGAGATTACTGTAATTTTTCTTGCCTGGCACCTTAATGTGAGTGCATGGCCAAAACTGCTATCCCTCCAAACTGATAGAAATTATTTGCACACATGAGGAGATGATCTGTGCCAAAATGAAACCTTAAATACGCTGGTATCTCATACATGGGAGTGTGTACCCACAGTTCTGCTCAACACACACCTCTTAAAATTGCAGTCTTGCAGATCTGGGGTGTGTGTGTGAAACTTCATTGTAAGTCAGTGACAAGTGTGTACTTCAGACGCCAGATGGGGCCTTGAATATGTGGAGTTGCCAGGACAGCCCAGTGGTCAGAGGAGGGGGTGGGGTGCCCCTTGCTTACTCCATGAATGCTGAACCATCTTTCTATCATGGCTCTTTGTTCAAATATCCAAAAATCAAATCAAAACAGTAGAAGAGAGAAAGAAGAACAAGAAACAAAAATCAGACCTACCTTTTTGGGATGTTATTGGCTGTAGGAGAGAATTCTCTCTGATGGAAAGGCAATAGTAACTAAACCTAGTTGTTTTAAAAGACATGGACAGTCATGTTTTCAATTCTTTCTTTTAAAAAAATGTTAAAAAATCTCTCTTGGTACTCTTTTGTCCTGGCTCTCAGTCTGTGTTAGTGATGAAACAATCCACTCTCTATAGAGAATGAGAAAGTTTTGAGTCACAGCTGTTCTGGTGCAACTTGAGGTAGCCCAAGTGAAGTAAAAAGAATTGTCTCAGAACATAATTCATTCTATTCTTTTTCATTTAGAAGCACAACACCTTTTCCTTACAGTTTCATTTTTAAAGGTGACCTAAATATTTGACAGTGTTCTTTTAAGTCACTCAGCTGGGGTTTCTTACATACTATTACTGGCAAGAGACAGCCTAATCAGCATTCCTGGAGTGGAGTTGGGCTTACATCCAAAAATCAGGAGGGTTAAGAAAGTGGGTAGCTCATCACTTCAGGCAAATGAAAAGATCAGGGTAAAGAGGGAATCTTAAAGAAGAAAGGCTGTGGGTAGCAGTGGTTAAGAGAAGCTATGGTAATAAGTGTTTGCTGTACCATTTTGCCTTGGGAGGACAAAGAGAGTGTTTGGGAGGACAGATGTCGGTGTTTCTGACATCTGGCATGGTTTTCCTGTTTCACAGTCTAAAAAGGGCTTGACCTTTTGGGATCCCCTTAGAAACAGGTAGTGCTGTACACTTTGAATTCAACTAAGATGTAGATATCAAAGGCCAAAGTTCACTTTTTGCCTTCTCTCTCTCACTTTCTCTCACCCAAACCCTTTCCCCTCAATTTTGTAGGGTGATATCCATGAGGATTTTTGCAGTGTTTGCAGAAAAAGTGGGCAGTTGCTGATGTGTGACACATGTTCACGTGTTTATCACCTGGATTGTCTGGACCCGCCTCTGAAAACCATTCCCAAGGGCATGTGGATCTGTCCCAAATGTCAAGACCAGGTATTGTTTGACAGGGAGTTATGTACAATGCATGTGAAGATTTTTTTGGTGTTAAAGAAAATAACCAGATTTCTTGGGTTACTTAGACCAAGACAGCCTGACACTGAACAAAGCTATTTGATGTGCAATAAGGCTTGTGTGAATTTCATCAAATTATTGCCTCTGTTGGAATGTGTGCTAATACAAAACTGTTGGGTCTTGCTTCCAAATTTGGGGTCTTAATTTGTTACCCTTATGTTTTTACTCTTTTTCTGGATCAAAGTATGCAGACTTTTGGGAAAGATTATCTACAACCCATAGAAATTCTGCTGTTCATCTTAAGCTCATTGTTTCTTCAAGAGTTATTAGTATATTCTTCTGGACAAATAAATAAAACATTTGCACAAGCCTTCCTCAATAGATAGAGCAAATATAAGATCCTGTTTGCTTATATAAATCAAACATCAGAAAGGTTGTCTTCAGTGATCTCTTTAATAATATCATCCAGCATCAGTATAATAAGAGAACAGTTTAGTGGTTCTTCCTTCCAGATCACTCTCTGAAAATGCACAATTGAAGTGAACAAGTTTTTTTTTAATATTTTGTTTATAATTGCATTGAGATTACAAGATAAAGAAGTAAACTATTCTATTCCTAACCCTTCCATGGAGCTCCAGAAGTTGCAAAGGATTGCTGATAATCAGCAGTCTGAGGCTGTGTCCTGTCTAATGCAGCACAGTGCTTGCTCACCCACATGGCCTTTGGTGGGCCAGGTGGTAACGTAAGAAAACAGCCTGGCCTATGATGTGCTGCTCAGAAGAATGAAAGTGCAAAGCTCAAGTGACTTGGTCAGTAGGTGCCAGAGAGGAGGGAGTATTTTGACTTGGGTGCTCCTGCTCTTGCCTGCTCTCACCTTATCCCTCCTCTTCATGTTTCTGTGATAGCTACCAGCAAAATTAGGGAGGAAATTTGAGTAACTTCACTGTACACTGACCAAGTCCTCTATCTTCTGAGACACCACTCTGACCATGTACTAAAATTATTTGTCTTTCCTCTTAAAGTTTGTTAGGAAGCAAAATGTAGGAAGGATCTGAAAGACATAAATGGTGCTTACCCTTATAAAGAGAGTTTGACAAGTCTATTAAGATAATTCTGATAAGAAGGGGTGATAGGACAGTTTCATGTTTTACTAGCCAGGAAGTGTGATGTCTGAATGTATGGTGTGGAGACTAGGCTGCAGCATGAGAAGTTTTTCCCAGAAAAACTAAGATCAGCAATTTGTCTGAACCATGAAGTAATGTTTATGTCTCCTGGCAAGTTTTGAGTTCAGATATATTATCTTTTCATTCCTCTTTTAAGTTGCTCAGTATCATTAGTAGACTTTATTTGTGGCTATGGAGGGAATTTAAGAAAATGCTGACATTTGTAAGAAATAGGCTTGCTTTGTAGGAGCCACAATACAGTTGTGAATAATTCCCTCTGTTAAATCTCAGATCAGGTCTGTGAGGCTTCATGTTAACAGGGCTGAGGCTAATGATAGCCATAAAAGAAAATCCTCAGTCTTTTCCTCTTTCTCTCTCTCCTTTTTGCTTTCTCCAAGGTAGGTTTTTACCAGCTAAATCTTTATGAAAATTTTCTTTCAGATGCTAAAGAAGGAAGAAGCAATCCCATGGCCAGGAACTTTAGCAATTGTTCATTCATATATTGCATATAAAGCAGGTAAGAAAATGATGAACACTTTTCTTTCATTTTTAATAATTGAAGATGTTATTTTGGGAGTGGGATAGAATGGTACTTCCTTTACAAAAGGAAATTTTGTCATACAAAAGGAAATAACCTTAATTGCTAGTGAAGTGAAAATAGCAATCTAAATATTTCTTAAGCTTGTCATGCTTGTGTCTGTAGGTAAAACTTTGGGAGTGATTCAGTGCACAAGTTGTTAAGCATTGATTTAAGCACAATTCCCCTCTTTACATGAAGCAGTTTAGACCCTCTATCCAGTGTTGTAAGAGAAATATTTTAAATATTCTGTTTAATACTCTGTTTTGCAGCAAAAGAAGAGGAAAAACAGAAACTACTTAAATGGAGTTCAGATTTAAAACAGGAAAGAGAACAACTAGAGCAGAAGGTCAAACAGCTCAGCAATTCTATAACAGTGAGTATTGTCTCCCAAATAACCCTTCGCCTGTGTTCTGGTGTCACAATGCAAGGTGAAAACTGTTATAGAGTGACTCCATATACTGGACCTGTTGCTTTTCAGGACTTTGGGGAGCAGAAATGAAATTAAGGCAACATATACTTACATTGAGTCTCTTACACATGATCCACGCTGAACATGTAGGTAGACATATGGTGACAGATAATATCAGCAGGTGATGAAAATTACTCAGAGCGTTTTTGTCTGTGGGCAGTAGATTGAGTCCAATTCTCTAGTGGCTCACTTAAACAAGAATGGTTGGGCCTCTGTGTGTAGTGAGAGTTACAGCCTTGGTGCACTCCTCAGACCTTTCTGATGCAAAAGTGACCATTTACTCACAGCTGACTCTCAGCTGGACACTGCACATGTCTCTGCATGGTATTAACTAAACAATGTCATACTTCAAACCAGAAACTTTAGTTTCCACCTTAGTTTATTGCAGTAATTGGAACATACATATTAATTTGGTCACTCTTCCCTCCTTAATATGCAAATCAGTCTCTTGAGTTGCCAGTGTAAAGTTTAAGCCCCTCATTGGTGCAGCCCTAGTCAGTATCACATCATGAAACAAAGCAAAATCTCCTGTGTGGCAACATCTGTAAGGCTGGATTCATAATTGCAGACTTTTCTTTGTAGATACAGATGCACTTTCCAGGCTGCCTGTCTTTGCCTATTAGAGCAGAAGTGCCCCGTGTTTACAGACCTCTCAGTGCTGTCAATACAAATAAAATGATTGTGAGGTGCTGGTTGGCAGTCCTGGGGACTGTCACCTTCTGGTTAGCAGTAGCTGGGTGTAACCTGAGCAGCACTAGACAACTTACTTGTTTCTCAGTGATGTACCCAGGCAGATGCAAGCCCTTAACATGAGGGATTGTCGGTGGGCAAGAAGAATGTTTATACTTACATTGGACCTGTCCCAAAACAGGCACATTAGGTCTGGATTTTTTAGTGTTATTATGATGCCATGAGCTGCATGTGAAAATAGTAAAGCTAAAACCAGCAGTGTCTGGAGATCAGCATGGATAAAAGATTTTAAAAATGTAGGAAGGTTGCCATGTTCATGTAAAAACCTGAGTGTAACAGACATAACTACTGTTTCCTCATTTTTGTGGGTTTCAAATATACATATAAGCAGTTTTTCGCTCTTGAAAAATCATTTGTGGGCTTTTTTAAAAGTCTTACCCTGACTCTTAGCTGATGAGCTGGCTATGTTACTACCACTTCTAAGATAATGAAGTGGCCGCAAAATAAGATTTTCAAGTGAAGAGGAGTTTGGTTTCCTTTTCAAGTGCCCTTTTACTTATTGAGAGAAGGAAGTGATGTTCCTGCTAAAATGTATGTGAAAGCAAAGGCTGTGTCCCATTAATGGTTTGCACACACACTGTCAGCAGTCAGCTGCAGTGGGATGACTGAGCTTGCAGATCTGAGTGAAAGAAATTTCAGTAATGGAATACCAATAGAAAAAATAGTAAGAGCATACACTTGGAAGTTTTCCTTCAAAAGAAACACAAAAGGATGGAGCTGTCTGTGTTCATTTGCACAACACCTTGGAATGAAAGGGAGCGATACAAGGTGACAGCTATGTCTTGGCAATTTATTTCCTCAGCCTGCAAATGTGAATTCTCCTGTGAACACAGTCTAGAGACTCTTTTTCGTCTAGGTTGGAAAAGTGAAATTGCAGCTGCAGTCTTTTCTGGGTACTTACATTTAGATCTGTGAACATCATATTCCTTCTCTTACCTTCTTTCATTCATAAGCTTGAACTTATTACTGCTTTTCTGTTTTGCTGTAGAAATGCATGGAAATGAAGAATACCATCCTTGCAAAACAGAAGGAGATGCACAGCTCCTTGGAGAAGGTAAAACAGCTGATCCGCCTCATCCAAGGCATCGACCTTTCAAAACCCATAAACTCTGAGGTCAATTCAGTAGCCATCTCCAACGGCATGGACTCCACTAACAATACTAATGCTGCCACCTCCACCTTAGCCCCCTCCCCTTCCCAGAGCTGCATGGTGAACTGTAATAAGGGCGATGAGACTAAATAACACAGTGAAGTTAAGAAGGAGCCAAGGGAGGTGGCGGCGAGGAGAAAGAGCAAAATAAAGAAACTCTAGAAAAGCAAAACTGGATTTCTTCTGGAAAGTGCAGAATTCTTTAGTTCTTTGGTTCCAGAGAGAGCGTGAAGATGCTTGTGCCAGGCGGCACCGGAGTTTGCCAATTGATCCTTCTTATTCTGTGTGTACATGCGAAGTTTGGATCATGTTACATGAATAGTGCCAGCTGGGGGTTCTTTGCCAGCACCATGCCAAGTGAAATAATATATTTACTCTCTCTATATTTTACACCAGTGTGTGCCTGCAGCAGCCTCCACAGCCACTATAGGTTTGTTTTATTTTTGTTTGGGGTGAGGAGCAGGGATAAGGGAGGAGAGCAGGTTTCAAGTTCCTATTTGCAGAACAGTTTGTTTAGCTAGGGGAAAACAAAAACAAGTCCAAAGAGCCTATGGGCTTTTCCTGTTTCTAAACTCTCAGTACTATTAAACCAAAAAACCAGAAATATAAATTATCAAATCCCAGTGCCCAGAAGGGACAAGTCTATCAAATAAGCAGTATTTACTATTGTTTAGACAGGAGATGTACAAAAGGAAAGGAGATGGACTTTTCACTGAGTAACCAGCACATAGAATCATAGAATATGCTGAGTTTGAAGGGACCCATCAGGATCATTGAGTCCAACTCCTGGCCCTACGCAGGACACCCCAAGAATCACACCATGTGCCTGAGAGCCTGTGGGTCCTCACACTCATCCAGAAAGTCTGTGTTGGGAATGGGAAAATAGAGGGCCAGAATCCAGGGTCAGCTTGGAGCATTGGATGGAGGTGTCCCAAGAGAAAATGTGCATCAATTACTTGAAAATGAGATTCCATCCCTTTTCTGTATTTATAAACAACAAAGGTATCCTGAACAAAGTAGCACATAACCCAGATGTGTGAACTCAACAGAGAAATGTCCTTTTCTTTCACTTCCTTTCTCTTCTTTTGGTAACAAGAACTAAATAAGGAATAGAAAAGCTGTTTTTCAGGCTGACAGTCTAATTAAAGAGGTAGATGGGACCTTGCATGGTATAGATTAGAAGTAATAGTGTCAGTGAGATACAGTGAGTCTTTGTGAGTCCTTGTGTCATCGTTTTGGGCACTGTTTTTTTATGCAAGGGCAAAATCTTTGTATCTGGGGGAAAAAAACAACTTTTTTTAAATTAAAAAGGAAAATAAAAGATATTGAGGTCTTCCTAGTGTTACTTAAAATAAGATCAAGGTAAGAAACATTGTAAAAAAAATTACAAAAGTGCTATTTGTTTCCTAAACAAGTGATTTCTATTAAAAAGGTGTCAGAACTGGAGAAAATGCTGTGTACTTAGAATTTTTTAACACAGACTTTGCTTATTTATGATGACATTCTGCTGTGTTTGTGTTCTAAAATCTAATGGGACAGTTTCCATAGGTTATACCATACATCTACTGGCTAAAGTCTAAAGAGAATCAAATCCTACAGTGCTGGATCTCGCCCCACCTGGAGGATCTCCCAGGCTTGTCTCTGCTGTTACCATCTCTCTCCCATTCTTCCGTGTGTTTGTAACCCAGAGGAAAGCAGTTGGCAGTGTGCTTGTTTAAGGCTTTCATAGTTCTGTGGTACAGACTGATTTGAGCTTGAGAATGAAAGACAGTGAGTTGGACTGAAATCACACTCCTTTATCTCCTCTTGGTCAAGAAGTTCATCTCTAATGTATAATCTCTTCACTCTAGACAGCAGAGCTTGCCTTGTGCTTCCTGACTGTGGGGTCTGGCTCAGTTCAGGGTGCTGATTCCGGTCACATCGGGTTGTGTCCCAGAGCTGTCTAGTTTCACTGCTGCGTGTACACATTTGGCCAAAGCCCATTTCCACTGGAAGTACTAGGAAAACTCCCTTTACTTCAAGTGGGGGCAGGGCTGAGCCACAGCACACACAAGGTGAGGCAGTGTCCCCGGTGTGGTGGCCTTGTGGGCACGTGTTGGGTGGTGAGGCAGGCCTGCTCAGCTGTTTATAGTGGAAGATAGAAAAGCTTTGCATTTCAAGGGTGCAGTTCTGAGCAAGTGAATACTCCAGACACTACATAGCCTGAGAGAGTTTCTTTGCTGCCCCAGTCAAGCGGGCTTCTGTGGGGTTCTTGGAGCTGTTTTATTCCCTCTCCTGTAGGTTGCCCTTCTGCCCTTTAAGGACTTTTATTCCTTCTGTAGGAGTGTGCACTATTTCCAGCTCTGAGCTCAGAACTGATATCCTGAGTTCTCACATTTGTCTCAGTTGGGAAAGTGACTCTTACATGCACTTCTCAGCTGAACCAGTGATAACCCCAGCTCTGTCTTTTGATGTGTGAATTCTGTTCTGGAACTAGCAGGGCTGGAAGGACAAGTTAGCAAAAGTGGCAGGGAGACAGACAGCTGGGCAGGCAGTGTCAAAATGGATCATACTAAAAATGTCCTTCCAGCAATCCAGTTACCAATGGGGTCATCACCATTGGGCAGCACTAGGCCGGCAACCCATAGCATTTAAACAAAGGACTGTTTCAAGGGTTGAAGAGAAAAAACAAACTGAACATGAGCCTTCTATAGAATATGAACCATCAGCTAACAGCCAGATATTCAGGAGAAACTGCTTTTTGGAACATGTTGGTCTTTAGTTGAACGCCTGGGTGATTCTTAACATCATCTTCTGAAGCATTGAGCATTCCTGATAAGAGACCGTCTCCAGGGATAGGTGTGCTGAGTCTTTGTGGTTCTCATGCTCTCATTTTTGTGTTAACCTGAGCTCTCTTGGAAGCACTGCACTATTTGGAGGTAGGAGGCTATGCCTGGAGACTTGTTAGTCCTTCTGTTTTCTTTGCTGGTTCAGGAGAGGATGGAAGTGAAATTCAGTAGTAGCCGTATTTAAATTTGAGCACAGTTAACCAGCCAGGAGATGTTAAAACAGCTATTACTGCTTTCCTGAGGCATCTGCTTGTCTCCAGAATCCAAGTAAATAAGTACAGAATTTTATATCCCTTTTGTTACAGCATTTGTGTTCCAGACTGTAAAAGGATGCCTTTAGTTAATCATTACTTGGAAGAAAAATTATCTTAGACATTTTGATGCTGCTTAGGTAGTTTTGTCTCTCTCTGACTGATCCTGTTTGGATGCTTTTTCTCCTGGCTCTGCAACAGTATCAGCCAATAGGCAAGGAGCATTCCCAGGGCTGCACTGACACTGGCAATGATCCTGCTGTGTAGACACAGTAAATTGGCAAATTATCTCTGCCCAATTACCAACAGTAGGGTGGAAGGGGAATTGGTGTTTGCTAATGTCTTGGTTTGCTAAATATGGAGGAATATGGGTTTTTTCCTAGCTGCTCTAAGAGGTTCCAATCAAGGACAAATTTAAACTCTGGGACAACTTAAAACTAAACTTGTCTTTTGGGTTTGTATTGGTTTGGGGTTTTTTCCTCATGTAATATTTGAGATAGAATGATTTTGTACTTAAACTTCTGCTCTTTGGGAAGCTGTCATAAGGACTGTGGTTTTGTATTTCCAAACCACCATCAAGATATTAACTAATTCTTATGTCATTGCTTGTCATTGGTGGGAAACAAGTGGCTTTTAAATCTCTGTTATAAGGGAAGAAATGAGACCACAAAGGAATCTCATATCAGAGATGGTCCTGGCTCTCAGCCCAGTGCTAAGGGCTTTAAGAAGTCACCCTGCTCCTTTGCTCAGAAATAGAGCAAGCAGAAGTTGCTTTTTCCCTTCTCCTTGCAATCTGTTCTTTAAACACCTGGAAAGGTGTGTTGTGGTCAGAGTAGGAAAGTGAGCCTGTGACCTGGCTAGAAGAATTAGTATCATCATTGGTGTTCTCACTGTCTTTGTTTAGAGCCAGCAGTGGGTTTAGTGCTGTACAAAACGTGGAGAAAGCAATACTTCTAGGGATGATTGGAAGGTAGGGTGAGTAGCATGGCTGATTCTTCCAAGACATCATCAGCCAGGATTTACCATGTTGGTAGGATGAACTAATGTTTTGCATGAGCAAAACAGGGCTTTGTTCTATGTTGCAAGCAAGCTTCTGTCTGTGGGGATGATTTAAAAGCCTGGAAATTAAAGAGGTGGTAATTTTATGGGCAGATCTATTGGTTTTATTGTTGGCAGAAATATTGCATTTTATCTTTACTAAGCTTAAGAATGCAAATCTGTATTCCAAATATCTAAAAATGTGAAACCCAATTCTGACCTCCTTGGCTTCAAATCATCTTACCTGTACTGTTGCAGAGACAGCCCTGAAAGCAGAATGGTCAGCATTCAGTAGAACCCAGAGTGAAATCTCCCTCTTAGCCCCACCAAGCTGTGGCAGCCCACAATACAGGGAATAAACTGTGAAATTTCTTTCCCATGTGGATACAGCAGAAAACATTAGTGAATTTGCAGTGCACGTTTCTCTCTCTTCTTTTCCTCAGCTGGGTTGTACCCTGCCCTCTTTGCTTCTGAAGCACTAATGATAATACATGCTTTTAATGAAAAGTGTTTTTAAAATAACATATTATGGTGTTAAACCAAATTCACTCTTTCTGAGGGTCTCTCTCAGTGAGCTGCTCAGATAACCACGAAAACACCGGTATTACACTTCCTTGTGGACCACACCCCTTTGGGTGGAGTTCGTTGTGTCTTTTTAGAATTTTTTTGACCCTTCTTCACCTCCTGTTGTCCTCCCTTGGAATTCTGGAGATACAAGGCAAGTTCAGCTTTGCTGAATTACTGCAAAGAGTTTTCTGACAAGTATGTAGGAGTCAGGAACCTGGAGAAAGAGGAAGATGTTTTGTTGTGCAGCTAATTCATTTGGCGCTTAGGCTTGCCTGGCCAACAAACTACCTCAGCAAAGGCCATTCCCAAGCACTATGGATTCTGTAGTTTCTGGCATACAGAAGGCAAAAGGTCCAAAGAACCCTGCAGCAGCCAGATAGGTACTGGTCTCTGAGGGCATGTGAGCAAACCTTGTGGTGACATGCTTTTGGATCCTTGTTTTCAGTGGTCAGACCTGGACCAGGGAATGACCCAAAAATCAGATGGGATCAGGAAAAGTGAGAGCTGCAGACATCTTGTCTCCAGGTTATTGCTGTCTTACTCAGACCCTTCTTTACGCCTCAGTCCTGTTTGAAACTCCTACAGAATGGAATGTAATACTTGAAAAATATGAGTCTCTATCCTTTACCCTTAGCTCCCATTTCCCTCCTGTTTCCCTCTTATCTGGGACAAGAACTTTCTGCATCATTGTGTCTTGTATAGGCTGAGCACATAGTTGATCAACTTGCCAATAAAGAAAATTATTTATACCATGCACTGGTAAGCTTGGTAATTACAGACCCATGAAAAGACAAATGCCTCTCCCAGAGGTTAATTTAATTGTTTCAGAAAATCAAGAGCTTACCTGTGTGAGAGTCTGTCTATAACCCTGTCAGTATTACTAAAATATCTGAGGAGTGAATGGAAAAGAGGCTTGCCAAGAGCACAGGTGCTTTGGAAATCACTGTGGTGTGCAAGTCCCTGGAGTGTATCTCATGAGAATAGCCAGGCCAGGGCTTCCCATCTGCCTGGGCCAGAGGTGGATGCTGTTTGGGACAAATTAAAGGACAGAAGCCTCTTTTGAGAAGTGGTTCAGGGCTGGAGATGGAAAGGAAGGGAAAAAGCAGGAGCAGCAAAGGAAACAAAGAATACATGGGGTAAAACGGAACAGAGAGAAAAAATATGGAAAGAAGTGAGGAAGGAAAGTGAGGGCAGAAAAATCTAGGAGTGAAATAGGGCTCCCTTCTTAGTAGACAGGTATTCCTGCAGTTACAGGGTTTGCAAGTTCAGTGGAAAGAGTAGAACAAAACCACTCTTTATCCTACCTCGATTTTTGACATGGGTTGGTCTGTATTCCAAAAGGATCAGGTGTGGTGGGAGAAAGAGCTGCTTGGGTGCAGATGGAAAAGGAAGTAGGCACTAAGTCATCCCTAGCTCTGCTTCTGTTGCTGAGTGATCCCATCCTGACAACAGCCTTATTTGACTTCTAAGCTACAATACAAGGATAAGGCAGATCAAGCAGACCTTGGGGCAGCCAGAGCCTACTCTATCTGGCTGTATTAATTGAACATTTTCCTGGCTAGAAACATTCCCAAAACTAGCTAAAGGTTCTGCTCTGCTGGTGTGGTTGCACCTTCCTAGTTCAAGTGTTATAATCAGCCTAGCTGAAACCAGCATCAGCTCCCAGAGGTCCTGGGTTCTGTGTGAGTGGAGACAATGTGGAGTAGGACGTGTAATTCAGGTACTTCTCAGCCACCTCCTGGAGTATCTGTGCAAGATTCCTGCTCTCTGGGCTGTCGCATCTGGCAGTTCTGTGCCAAAATCCCTCTGTGTAAGCAATGCCTCCCTGTTTTCTCAGGATCTGGTTTCTTTAGGGACACGTGGAAAGGGGCATTTCACCAGTGCAGCTAAAGAGGGGCATGTGTTAAGTTTAACGTAACCTGTGAGGAGCTGAGGCCCTGCCTCTAGACTACATTAAGCAGACAGACCATGGGGCACCCTCCTGGGAAAACAACTGTCCCAGCTCTCCTGTGTGACCAGGGATAAGCTCTGTGCCTGTTCTTCACTCTCTAGTATCCAAGCAGGGGTCAAAGGCTTCAGACGGAGAAACCCCGCCCAGTCCCTACTTCTAGAAAGGAAGAAGTACTTATGGGCTTGCTTACTATCAGGAGTGCCTGGGGAACTCAAAAGCCTTGTGAGCGTGGCTCTGTCCTGGGTGGAGAGCTGGCACAGAAAGGCAGCAGCAGCAGTGAGCAGTATTGATCAGCTCGGCACCACCTTTTGCATCTTTTTTATTTTTCCTAAATTTACACTGGCAAAACTAAACCTCATCCAATTCCTGCCCCTTTGTCACCAACCTTCTTACATCTGTTTCGTTGGAAAACAACTGAAGTATTGTTGCCTTTGAGCTTCGAGAAAACACTTTTCTTAGTGAGCAACCAGAACTTAGTGAGCCCTGGGGGAATAGCTCAGGTGGGGAAGGGAGGCAGTGTCACAGGGCAGCTCCTGGGGCTGCGTGCCGTGGCCACCCTTGATTTTGGATCCCCAGCACTGAGGTTTGATACTGCAGCAGCACTGGGTACATGCTGTGCACGTGCAAGGGCAGGGGTTCCAGGTGTTGGCCTCTCAGGTGGGGCATGCCAGAACTGTGGGAGGAGGGGAGGAGATTGCTCTGTGCCTCACGTTCCCCTCTGTAGTGCAGGTACTGGCAGTTCTGAGTCTGGAAGAGCAGATTTCCATGGCTGCAGGCACTGGGGTAGGCACTGTTGAAAGAAGCTCCGTGCTGGGTGCGGCAGGAAGCTGCACGTTTCTGCTTGTTCTGGGCTAATGTGTAATTTCTAATCATAGTCTCTTATGTTTCTTTACTTAAATTATCACTGACATCAAAACAGTGATTGACTCTAGAGGCAGGCAGTGTCTTACCTGTCAGCTCTCCCTTCCAAAGGTGTTGTCTCTGAGTCGCTCCTGATGTCATCTGTGACAGGCAGCCAAGACCCTCCTTGAGGAAGGTTTTTGCTTCTGCATAAGCCTCTGAGACTCGGGCAGCTGCCTGGCAGCCCCAGGCAAACAGAGCCAGCAGCAGTCATGTCCCACAGGTTGCTTCACTCCAATCACAGCTGCAGGGTCCCCCCCAAGTGCCATCTTACACTGTCAGAGGTGTCTTGGCTTCCTCTCACAGCCCCACAGAAGCAAAGCATATGCTGCAAACTCCATTAAGCAAAGATTAAGCAAGGTAACAGCAGGGAGCAGGGGAGCCTGCTAGTGCCGACCTCTTCGGGCTCCTGTGGAGGAAGGAAACAACTTTGCTGTGTCAACAGCAGTGGACACAGAGAGGTGCTGGTGAGCTGCTGCCACCTGCAAGGTCTGGTGTGGCACTGGGGTGGCTGCCCGTGCCGAGTTTTCTTTAGGGAGCTGACTGGCTCTACTCTGCAAACACCCACCGCGTCTGCAGCTGAGGGCAGGAGGGTTGTGAAGGCAGCTCCGCTTGTTTAGGAGAAAAGACTCAGGCTTCAGTCATGGCTTCATGTTCCTGCGATCACAGCAGCACCATCTCCACAGATTTACTGATGCCACCACCCCACCTGTGTGCCACGCTTCGCCCTATTCCCTCACGCCCACCCTGATGTTTCACCAAGACTGAGCTGTAAATCGGAAGCCCTGGCATGGGCCCGGAGCAGGAGCTGACCCTGAAGGGCTCCGTGCCCGGGTCTGGTCCCTTCCCCAGTCTCTCTGATTTCTCCAGGGGATTTTGGTGACCAGCCCCCAGTTCTGGCAGTGCTGTCCCCGCAGCCACGGGCCTGGTGCTGCGTGGGACGATGGCAGCTTCTCTCCCAGCTGGGTTTCTAATGGCAAAGCCACGGGCTCTGTCCTCCCTGAGCCAGTGCCACCTGTGCTGCCCCATTCCCCACCAATCTCCTGTCCTTGCAGGCCCTGGTGTAAAATGCCCTTTCTGACTGGTACTGCTCTGTTGTCACAGAATCACACCATGAGAACACCCACTTGTGAACTGGTTTGGGTTTTTTAAATATCTCTATTTTTTTTAGCCTGATGCTCATAGTGATCTGCAGTATCTGCTGCCTTCAAGTTCCTTGTGGTTTCAGTTTTGGTACAAATGTGTTTAGATTTTAGCAAATTAAAGTTGGGGGGAGGGGGTACAGAGCATCTGATCAATTTGTATTTATTTATTTTAACATTTTACTAAATAAAACACAGTAAAATCTCTTGTCTCCTTAGCTGTATGTACCAGGTGGGGACAGTGGGTCCCACAGGCACAGGGGTTGTAGCAGTGCTCACAGCAAGTCCCCAGCCCCAGGAGGGGTTTCTGAGCGTGGCTCTGTGCGAGGGCTGTGTAATGCTCCAGCTCATTTTCTTGGCAAGGAGAAGGGCACTACGTTAGAAGAAATGAATTTTAGCTCCAAAAGGGGCTGTGCTCAGTTCAGATAATCTCCCTGGCTCTGACCCGGTGGGTGCCTCCCAGCTGATGCTGCCCAGCAGAGGGCCCATGGAGACCAACCCGAGCTGGGCTTACTTCCAGGTACCTCCACCCTTGCAGGCACATTTTGGGCTAGGGCCTGTCGAGGCTGGGAAGGATTACCTGAAAATGATGGTGTAGAGCCCTCCTGCTACAGGCATACCAGCACACCTTCCAGAACAACCGCAGAGCCAGCATTTCTATTGCCTCCTATCCACCAAAGAATCGTCTGGGAGAGGCCTGCTCCATCTCAGCACTGCTCCACCATGTCTCTAGCAGTGTCGAGATCTAATCTAACGCTCTGATCTTGCTTAGTGCAACAGCAGCAGCACAGTATCCGTGAGCTTTGGCTGTGTTAAACAAAAGTTGTCTGCTAGGAACTGGTGGGGTGGAGCTGCACTTGGCTTCACAGTGATGAGCAATGTCTTCCCAGCCCTTTCCCAAATAAAGCCTCAACACTTGCTGCTGGCAAACCATCCTCGTCCTCCCCCCTGCAGATGCGAGGCTGGCATCTCGTGGGGCCTAAGAGCCAGCTTTTATTCCTAAGAGTCTTACACAGGCTCTGGGGGATGAGCTGCAGCACTGCCACATGAAACCACAGCTGCTTCTACTTGGGTGTGATTAAACTGACTCTGTGCCCAAGCTGTGATGCCCCAGGCTCCAGTTCAGGGGTGCTGGCTGTGTGGACAGGCTGCCTGGGTCCCACTGCAGCACGGGAACCATCAGCCTTAAGCCCACCTCAGTCAGCAACCACCAGCCCTTTCAGGGCACCTGTGTGCCTGCCACTTGGGAACGCCGGCATTCATTCTGCCCGCCACGGCTGTTCCCCAACCCTCCCCTGTGCCCAACCAACGGGAAAGGGTTCCAAATGCACCAGGCAGAGCAAGCCCAGGGATGCTTCTCCCCAGCCAAGGCTCGGGCTACTCCTCCATTGCTCTCCTCCCGCTGCCTTCCCTCCAGGGGACACATGCAGGCTCACAGCAGAAAAAAACTAATAACCAGGCAGTTTTAACAAGAACATGAAAAAGAATAAAAAAGCTTTAATTTAAAAATTAAATTAAAAAGAGAGAATAAGCAAGAGGCGCTTGTGCCCTTTCCATACCCCACGCTTTCTGTGGTTCCTCTTAGCTGTTCCCACCATGGACGGAAATCCTCACCCTGCACAGAGCTGGCTCTTGCAGCCCAGAGCAAAGCTAAGAAGAGAACAGTGGAGACTGCAGCAGCAACTGGCCTGGAGAGCCTCCAGGGCCACCAGCAAAATCATCTGGGAAGAAGAAAAGATTAAAAAAAAAAACCCAGACACCCTAATTACTGAATTCTTCTGAGAAAAGTATTAAATAATTTAAATAGTGTGAGGAAAGCAATGCATCCTCTGTGCTCCAGTGTGTGATAGCGGTAGAACAGTGTCCAGTCAAGCTGCTCCCAGCATGGGGTTCCTGCCACAGTGTTCAGCTATGGTCTTGTCCAGTGTCAGCCACATCCCTGATTGTTGATGGCAACAACTGTGCTGCCGAGAACTGGAGAGGAGCAGGGTGGTCCCCGCTGGGAACTTCTCCCAGCATGTGCTGGCCCATGAAGCTGCTGTTTTGCCCATGGGGAGGGTTGGCAGCCCTGCCCTGTGGGGCAATGCTAGCACAGGACAGGGTCTGTCACAGGCATGGCTGCTCCAGGCTGGGAGGTGCAGCTCCATCCTGGGAGCTCACTGCTGGGGACAGCAGACAGCTCATCCTGCTGTGGGTGACTCCCACACCACCTGTACAGGGCCAGCTCCACTGGAGACTGCATCCATACAGACGGGGAGTAATAATATTTATCCCATTAACCAGCCAGCCTTGATCTGGGCTTGAACCAAGGCTCCAGCTACTCACAGTACTCCCTGGCCACTCCTCCCAGGGTGCTGGGAGGGTCTGGGCCTGCTCCACAAAGGATGTAAAGGGATGCTCCACAACCTCATCTCCAACTTACCAAAGCCCCGGAGGAGTGTATGGAGGACTGGGACCTGGGACCATTGAGCAGAGGCAGAACAGGGTAAGGTACAGCTCCCAGGTCTCTGGAGGAGCCAGGCCTCAAGGTGAGGTGAGCTAATAAAGACTGGGAATCCACATCTGCTAACAGACGGAAGGGAGGAGACCCCACCCCCTGGCCCGGGGAGGTTCCCCTGTAACACAGGAAGGCTGCAGCAGCTTGACCTGCAGGCACTGCCCGTTCTTGCAGCTGATGTCTTCCATCTTATCTACAGGCATCCCTTGGGTGGGCTGGAGAGGCTGTTCTGCTGCCTCCGTTCCCTCGGGCCGGGCTGCAGCAGTGGGCAGGGGCAGGAGGGAGGCCCTGCGCCCTCCCTTCTCCAGTGTGCTGCTTGTAGCCCGCACCCACTGTCCCCAGGCATCAGAGGCTTCTCTCGGCAGTGAGGTATTTGAGCGCAGCAGCCCCGTATCGCCGAGACAGGTCCTGGTGGAACTCCTCCCGCAGTGTCTGCAGGCAGCCCCGGTACCCTGCACTCAGGCGAAACTTGGAGATGTCGAAGCTGGGGGCATGGGGCATGTGGATCATGAAGGCATTGGGCAGGACCAGCAGCTCATACTCCTGGGGACAGAGCAGCAGCCCTTACCATCGTCGCCTTGGTGGCACCACGTCACTGCCCAGCCCCCAGCCCTCAGCCCCCAGCACCTCTGTGGTGCCAGGAGCCCCTCACCCACCTGCGCATCCAGCTCCATGATGTGGGAGACTTTGTTCCAGCCGAAGCCCACGAACCTCTGGTCATACCTGGGGCAGTCTCGCCTCACTACAACGTAAGGCTCGAAGTCTGGCTGCCATGCCACGCGGTAGGGCACGGTGGCCGTCCGCCATTTGGCGTAGTCCGTTGGGGCGTGGCCTTTTGGCCACACGTGGTACCTACAGGGAGAGATGGAAACGAGAGACTGAGACAGCAGAGGATGCAGGGGGTCTGCTACCCCCCTCTGAGACAGGGGCTGCACAGCCCCAGGGCACAAGGGTACACAGCTGGCTTCTGCTTGGATGGCAGGACAGTGCCAGTCCCTACCTGAAGGTGTAGAGGGAGCCCATGTCCAGCATGGAGAGCAGCTCTGCTTTGGATTTGGGAAAGGTCAGCCGGTAGTGCAGGGTCTCAAATGCCGGCACAATGAGAGCCGCCTTCCTCTGGGGCAGCTCCAGCTGTTGGATGGAGTTCCTATGGTAGTAGGAAGGGTGTGAGGTCTCCCTGACTGTGAGGCATGGCCACAGCCTCCTTCCTCATCCCCTTCAGCCTGCCCACCACTCCACACGGATATTAATGGGTTTTGACAATTTGCAGTGGTACCATGCAGGGATAGGAGGAACAGGGCACCCCTCACGGCCACACCCCCTTCCTCATCTGCTAGTGTCTGACAAAAGCAAGGGCAGGATCCCAAGGTTGAACACAAAGGAAACAGCTTCTGCATGTTAAGAGCTGCTGCCCAGGGCGTTTCCTGAAAATTCTGGTGCTTGGGGAGCCCAGCAGGTTGAGCAAGAGGCGGCTGGAGAAAGCCTCACCTGAGGTAATCGTAGAGGCCGTACATGGGCAGGAAGTCGATGTCCGTCAGAAAGACGTAGGGCGTCTGCGTGTTGGCCAGGGCCACGTTGCGCAGGAGGTTGATGGGGTAGAACTGCCCCTCCTTGTAGACAATGTGGTAGGCGACGTTGCGGCGGGCGCTCAGCACCTCCGAGGCCTGGGCGTAGCGCAGGAACTGCTGCGCCTCGGCGTCCGACATGTACAGCGCCAGGCTGATGGGGCCTGCCCAGTGCTTGCAGATGGCCTCCAGCATCTGTAACCTGGGAAGCACACGGAAGCACGGGGCATGGCCTGAGCAACAGATCTGCCCCACGCAGCTTCTGAGCCAAACCCAGAACCCGGAGCCTCCAGAGCCGCGTGCCAGTCAAGCCCAGTTCAAGAGGGAGCAGGAAGAACTGATCCTCCCAGCTTGGGGTGTGAGAATGATGAAATAAGATTCCCTGGTAGCTCCAAAGCTGTGGAGCCTGCCCAGAGGAGTGGGGGTGGGCTCCAACCTCCCACCAGTCCTACTAGCAAGTACCTGTCCATGGAGAGCTGGGCCACGAGGGTGACATCGGTGGGGTTGGGAAGGGCCAGGAACTCATACTGCAGGAAGAACAGGTGGATGCGGTGCTGCATGAGGTGCTGCTGGCGGAAGTCATAGCAGGGATCGTCCTCATCCAACTCCTCCAGCGCCTGCTGCAACTGCAACACCATGAAGGTGAGGGAGAGTAGGAGCCCCAGGGGAGGTTGCACGAGGTCTCTGCCCACCCAGAGCTCTGGGGTTGGGGGCAGAGTCGCAGTCAGCCTCACCTGGTCCCTGGGTGGGCTGGGAAGACTGGCACAGCCAAAAAGCTCCCTGCGCAGCAGGTTCCCATCATACTCCAAGAAGGTCAGGTAGAGGTTACGGAAGAACTCCACGTGCTTGTTCTTCACCCGCAGCTTCTTGGGCGAGTTCCAGTGGATCACCTGGGCAGCAGTGTGTCACCCCATGGAAGGGAAGTCAGCAGCACCAGGCTTCCCAAGCCCTCAGACCCCATGCTGACTCCCCTGCACCTCCAGTACCGGCACTGTCCTTCAGGCCCTCCCCAGTCCAAAAGTGGCAACCCCACCCACCTTGAGATCCGAGAGCTCGGTGTAGCACTGCTCCGAGCGGGTGTGATCAGAGAGCTGCACATTCCAGAAGCAGGGAAGCCGGTACACCAGGGATGGGTCCTGCTTGATCACTGCATTGAAGATATCCTAGGAGAGAGAAAGGTGAGTGCACGCGTGGGCGAGGAAGGTTCCCTGTGCCAGCAGTGCGGTGGGAATGCAGAAGGACCGACCCGCCCCAGAGGAGGGACAGTTACCTGATCGGCCAGCGAGGTGGAGAGCATGCTCATGAGCTCCCGCTCCGCTGTCAGCCGCCACATCTGCTCCCAGCCCAGGCGACGCAGGCGGTCCAGCAGGAGCAGGATCACCCCTGAGTGCCAGGAGAGAGGGCACTGGGTCACTGAGAGAGCACCCAGCCACTGCAGAGCTGAGGCACAGCTGCCTGCATGTCTTCAGCCCCTGGGACGTGTCACTTCTCTGTGCCCACCCACACAACCCCAGGATGCTGTAGCAGTCCTCTTGTGCCCACCACTCTCCTACTGTCCCTCAGCCTCTCCCAGTCTCCTTCTGCCAAGTGCCACCTCAGCTGGATGTGCCACGAGGCTGCACCTCCCACCCTGGCAGCCCACACTCACCCGTGTTGAAGCCACGTCCCAGGGCTGGCCATGGTTTGTGGTTTTTCCACAGATTGCCCAAGTACCAGTCACTTTGGTTCTCCACCAGCCCAATCACCTGCTTTTCTGAGGAAACACATGAACAGGGATGCAGCTCATCTTGCTGTTGGTTCAGAGGGCCCAAGCAAACCCACTGTGCTGGTGCTGTGGCAGGCGGGCACTGCCATCCTGAGCCCAGCACCCAAGGCCCGGCCAGGGCTGCAGGGGCACCCTGTCCTCACCAGAAAACTTCCCGAAGACAGCCCAGAGCTCAGCAATGTCGGTGGCAAAGGTGATGTCCGTGTCCAAGACAATGACCTTGGAGAGGTTGGAGGGTAGTGCCTTGGTAAGCGTCAGCTTCATCAGCCCATAGATGCCGGAGTAGTGCTTGTTGGGGATCCACGACACCTCTGGCTGCAAGGCAACACACCTCAGGGCTGGGCACGGCCATGCCCTTCCCCTGCCCAGGCAGGACAGCCGTGTGTCCCAGTACCTCGTGCAGAGGAGGCCAGCAACAGAAGGGCATGCAGAGCTGTGGAGCCAGCTGAGCCTGGAGCACTTCCTCCAGCCACCAGAACCCCCACCTGGACCCAGCATCTCACTGGGACACTTGGCTCTGCCACAGGGCAGTGCTACTGCAAGGGGCCTCCCCACCCTTCCAGTACCAGCCTTGTACTCCCCTCTCAGCAGCACCAGCAACAAACCCAGAAAGAGGAGGGGGTGAGCCAGGGATCAGTAAGAAAAAGTTAATCACCCTTCAATCCACTCATCCCTCTCTGCTGCTCCCCTTGACCCTCTGAGCATTGGCTTGGGACAGGGCAAAGGGAGGGCAAGCACTTGCCTTCAAGTCATCGGCGTTGTAGAAGCTGACGTGGACGGAAGGCACCATCCAGGACTGGAAGAGCATCTGCAGGATCTGGTGGGCCACTGAGTCCGTGATGAAGTGAAAGTGGAGTGGGTTTTTCCTGCCAAAGGCAAGCACAGCAACACTCAGGATCACAGCAGAATTAAGAGGACATGGTCCCCCACCCCTCCCATGGGACAGACATCAGCTGAGGGGGCAAATCGAAAAAAACCCTCTGGATGAAACAAATTTCCTTCTGTCCCTCTAAGCAGTGGCACAAGGCGTAGAGAGAGGTCCTATAGCCCCTCTTCTGCAGCATTGCCCTGCTGCAGCCTGCAGCAGCTCATCTGAGAACCCCAACCAGCAGGCCTCTGGCACAACATCTCCCCATTACCTGTGGAAGAGGATGGATTTCACCAGGGTGACCACGTCCCGGCTTGCATTGTGCCCGGCACACACAATCGCGACGTGAAGGAGCTGCCCAGAGACAAACAACACCTTTTTGAGACTGGACATTCCCTCCTTGTGGGGGCTGTCAGCTCCTTCCCGGGACCACACTACAGGGAGAGACTCCGGCACCCAACCTTTCCCATGCCCCAGAGAGAGGTGGGAGTTCCCTAACTCAGAAGCAGGGAGCAGGAGTCTTGCTGCCACTCCTCCTATCTGGTCTCCTCTGGAGAAGGAAGATACCCTCACCCACTGGCTGTGGCCCCCTGAGCGCTGTGGAGAGCCAGGATGAGGCCCCAGCAAGGCCAGAGCATAGGGAGAGCAGTGCCAGGTGAGCTGCACGTACATCCATGCCCCAGGGTCCCAGCCTCCCATCCCACATTCCCCATCCACGATGCCACCGTGCCGGTGCCATCACCCACCTCACACTTGTGCACTGTCCGCTGCTTGGGGCAGGCCGTGCGGTTGCTCCTCTCGCCCCCGGGGGGGTCTCTGTCCTCGGCAGAAGCCCCCCACTGCGGGCTGCCGTCGCTGCCCTCCGCCTGAGCCTGGCTGAGCTGCAGCCGGAGCTGCTGGTTCTCCTCCTCCACCCTGCGCACCCGCGAGGCCAGCACCTCCCGCTCCACGTCCCGGCTCGGCTGCTCGCCCAGACAGGGCGGCAGCAGGAGGAAGCGGCCATCTGTGGAAGAGACAGGGGCGTGCAAAGGGCATGGCAAAGCCAGGAGAGCCCAGGAGTGGGTGGTGGGGCAGAGCCCCAACTGAGAGGTCCCAGCACAGCTCACAAGTGCCCAGCCAACATCTCAGCTCTGCTCCCCTGATGTCCCTGGAGATGTTCCCAAGTCAGATACACCTGCAGTGACTTGCATGGCCAGAGCAACCATCCCAAGGCCTAATTCCCCACTGCCTGCCCTCTGTTGTGGACTGTCCCTTGATCTGAGGAGGACGGGAAGGACTCACGCACATTCGAGGCTGCCCACAAAGAGGTAGAGCCAGGAGAGGAGAATGGCCAGGGTCACTGTGGCGAGCAGCAACTTCAGCTTCATGCGCCAGGAGCGCAACATGATGTGCTGGCAGGACACGGGCAACAAGGATCAGGTGGGCAGCCCGAGTCCGGCTGGCCCTGGCATCCTAGAGCCTGTGAGAGACAGGGGAAAAGAGAGAGGTGTCACCAGTAACCTGCACCCAGGCGTGCCAACATCCCCCCAGCAGGGCATCCTCCATCACCTGCTCCCTCCAGGACATTACCTGGGCAAGCAAAGCAGTGAAACAGAGACTCATTACCTCTCCAGACAGCACACCCCTGCCCATGACAGAACATTTGCCCCCTCAGACTTGTCCCATCATCCTGTCGGGACTGCAGAGCCTGTGGGGGGGACCTCAAACATGGAGGGGAATGGGGATAGGAAGGAGGTCTCCAAGACCTCGGTCCCAGCTCTGTGCCTTGCTCCCTGCCATCCCACAGGCCTAGGGCTCGCAGAGGAGGGGAGAGGTAATAATGCTGAGGCCCTCCCGAGCCGGGCAGCGAGTCCCGGAGCCTGCCCTTGGGATGGGCGCGGTGCCTCCCCCGCCGCCTCGGCTGGAGCGCGGCCCACGCAGGGCCGGGGGCTCGGGAAACTCCCGCACCCAAGCGCCGCCCGCCCGCCCACTGCGGTGGGAAAACCCGAAGCGCTTCGCTGAAAGTCGCTCCGCGGCCGCACTGGGGCACCGGGCGGCCGGGGCAGCCTCCTCACCCCGCCGCGGCTCTGCCACTCGTGTTACGCCGCTCTGGTTCCTCCGCCGCCGGCGGGACGCTCCCCCCACGGGCCCGGCCCTGCTCCTGGATCCAGGTGCCCGGCCCTGCTCCCTGCTCATCGGATCCAGGTGCCCGGGCAGGCAAAGGCCCGCGGGAAGGGGACGCCTGCCCCGCCGCAGCCCGCCCTCGCTCTGCATCCCCGCCCGCGGCTCTGCGCCCTCGGCCTGCAACATCTGGAGGCCCAACAAAAGCTGCCGTCGGGCTGAATGGGCCGGATTAGGGTCTGCTCCCCCTGCACACACCCCGCTGGAGCCCATTGATGTGCAGATGCCCATGGGGCCGCGGGGGCCGGGGCCTGGGAGAACACACGCGGCCGCCCCCACGCTCCCTGCGGGCCCTGGGGACGGGTGCAAGCTCCAGCCCGCTGGAGCAGTTGCAGATGGATGGCTCCATCCGCCCCCAGTGAGGGATACCCAGGCTCTACAAGGGCTGGGGTATGGCCAGCCCACGGGAGCATGGCCACATCAGCCCACTGGAGATAGAGCTGAGCTCCCGTGGCAGTAGGCACAGCCCCTGAGAGCTGCACCCCTCTTCCTGGCGGAGAAGGTGCCCCACTGGCATCACAGCTCCCTGCAAGCCAGGCCCGGCCTCAACCTGCTTTTGTGCTCTACAGAGCAGGCCAAGCACAGGCGTGGCAGGGAAGGGGGAGCTGACACATGGAGCACACCAGGCCCAGGCGCCCCTTCTCTCTGCCACAGCCATGGGCCATGCTGGACATGGTGAGGTCTCCACATGCTGCTGCCAGCCTGTCTCCAACCCCACATGCTGAGGTCCACACAAAGTTGGATGGCTGTCCAGGCCAGGCCAGAGAGGGATGACAGGGGGACACGGTGAGGGAAGGCCAGGGAGGTCAGCCAGCACCCAGTATTCGGGGAAGCTGAGGGGCAGGGAAGCAACTTTAGCACAAACAAAAGAGAGAGAAAGTGGTGGCACACAGCAGCACCCGTCCTGCTCCCACTTGCCCCCATGGCCTCTCACTGCAGGAATGGTACTCTGTCCCCAGCCTGCATGTGAACACGCTACTAGGATGGCAATTCTGCAGAACTGGATGGGACCAGCAACAAGCCAGTTTCCAAAATCTCTCCCAGAGGCACCCAAGGCACCCAAAGATCCATCCATGACCCACCTCATAGCACCCCCACCCCTCCTGCCACCCCTCGTCCTGCTCCTCACCTGGCTGCTTGCCTTCCCCCAGGCGCTGATTTCCTTACCTGCCTTCCCCTCGCCTCCTCCTTCCCCGGCGCCTCCCAAGCCGGCTGGCAGCCCACTGCTGCTGCTCCCTCCCGGGGCTGCCGTTCCCCGTCCTCCCTTTACTCCTCCCTTCTAGATCTGACACTTTCCCCCTCCTCCCCGCTCAAACCCAAGCTCCCCCCGCACACCCCGCCGGCCCCCCTTTCAGAGGAAAGAAAGAACAAACAAAACAAGAGATTAAATTCGCTTTCTACTCAAGAGCCCCCAGCGCCAGGGGCACAGAGTTGCCCAAAGTAAATTGGGAGGAATCCATCCTCCTTCCAGCTCCCTTCCCACTCCCAGGCCTCAATATCCCTCTTTTACTGCGAAAAAAGCATCAGGATTATCTACCCCCTTCCTAGCTCCTGCCTCCTCCTTTATTGGGGCAGGTGTAGAAGGCTTTGTCCTCACTGAGAGATCTTTGGGGGCCTCGGGATGGCGGCAGAGCCCTGCCGTTCTCCCCATGACTGGCAAAGAGGGGCTCCACGGCCCACAAGATGCAAGTATGGTGAGGGTGGGATGCAGACCTTGAGAAGAGATACTGGCCACTGTCGGAGGACTTGCCCCTCAACTGAGCCGAGTGCAAGCCCCACTGTGAATTTGAAAGAGAAAGAACTGTTCCCCTGCTGTCTTATCCTTGCTCTGGCCCAGAAGAGCAGGGCTCACTGAAAGGGTGCAGTGTTCAAGCAGACCTGCCCAGCGCATCAGGAGTGAGCAGGATGGTGGAAGGAGGAGCAGGAGGCCGGGGCTGGGAATGCTAACTATGCAGAGAGAGGCTCTACCTGCCGCTCCCCCCCGCGCCGGCCCCGGGGCTGGAACGGAAGGAGAAGCCCCTGCCGGGGGTGTCCAGTGCCGCGGGAGCCCGGAGGGGGCCGGGTGTGGTGGGAGGAGGCCAGGAGCGGCAGCAGGCAGAGGGACTGGGATGCGGACCCCTGCGCAGCACTCCGATTCAGTGTGAATTGCCCCTGCCCCAGAGCCCCGGGCGGGGCGCGGCGGGCCCCGGCCTGCCCGCGCAGCCACGGCAGCAGCCAGATCGCTGTCCTGGGAGGCACGCTTACCTGCCCCTCGGGCAGCTCCTGCTTGCCCTTGCAGAGCCCCGGTACAACAGGCAGCGGCTCCTCAGCAGCGCCCTTCTGGCCCAGCCCTGCCCCGGCAGTGAGAGGGAACGCCCGGGCTGCCCTGCTGCTCCTCCGAGCCAGCGGCTGCCCAGGGCAGGAGCCCTGCCCGCTGCTCCCCCAGCCGCCCCGGGGCACATGCTCAGCTCCCGGAACCGTCCTGCCCCTGCCCCTGCCCCGAGCTATCCATCATGTGCTCCAGCTGAGGCATGGCCACGCAGGGCTTACCCGTGCTTTGGGAGCAGTCCAGACCTCCCGCAGCCCGCCGCCAACAGCACTGCTCCGGGAGAGGAAACCTCCTCCTGCTCCAGCGGACCTGCACCGCCTCTCCACACGCTTTTCTTGGCCACCATACCTTGTTTGCTCCCAGCACCAAACCGAGTGCACTGAGACCCGGCCAGGCCCTCTCCAGCCAGGGCAGGAACAGGTAGGCTGCTGGGTAGCACAGGCACGGCAGGGGCATTTTTAGGATGTTCATGGGGGTGGAGGGAAGATGGCAAGCCAGAAGGCAGCTACACAGCCTCTCCTCTGTGAAACGTTAGAGGCACAGGAAGCAGAGGGCAAGGCTGGAAGCAGCTCCGTGGCAAGGGGCACAGTGGGTACCAGTAGCCATGGCACAGCACGCAAGCCTCCCGGCTCTACCAGCCCTGCAGTCCTGGCCCTGGGCCTCTCCGCCCTCCCTCCTCAGTCTCCTTGCTCACCAGACAAGCGCAGCCAGCGGTAAGACGAGAGGTTTCCCAATACTGCCGGCTTCCAACCCCAGCGCGGGTGCGGGGCAGAAGTGCTGTTCACAGCAGGTTATTCTCCCTCCCCCACATTCCTCCCAGGAGCAAGCAGCTCCTGCTTCAACAGGGATCAGGGGACACAGCCACTGGGACAGAAAAAGGCACCTGTGTCCCCTCTCTCGCTGGAAGAAGCTGACAGCAAATACCAGGGAAGGGGCAGGCAGGACCCAGGTCTTGTCTCATGCCTGGGACACCCTGCCTCCAGTGACAACAGGGCAAGGGCCAGGGGACACGGAATGTCATGCCAGCAGAACTGGGCAGCTGCACAAACACCAGTGCATGCTCACACCAACCTCTGAGGCGTGGGCAGGAGCCCAAAGCTGGCTGCCTGCCGGCCACCCTTCCATGCACAAGCAACCTTCATTCCTGGGAAAGTGCAGCCACTTTGCTTGCCCCAGGCTCCCCCTAAGAGCTGCCCATGTGCTGGCATTCCACTCCTCCAAGATCCACTCTTTTTGCAGGAAATCCCCTTTTTTTTTGTAGGCCCCATTGCTCAGGCTGAATGGCCTTCGCTCTCTACGGCTCAGTAACAATCAGGTGAGCAGTTAATGTTTAGGGAGAGCTGGCAGTGGAAATTTTGCCATCACATTACCATGTTTCCTCCAGCCCAAGCAAGCACAGAGGGGAGCAGCTCTGTTTTCCCACAGCATCACAGCTGGCAGCAAGGCCCATGGCAGGGTGGGTGTCTTAGCCTGTTGTCTCTTCTGGAGCTAATGTGAACCTGGCAGAGGGATGCTGAGGCACAACTACACTGTCTGTGGGGCCCAAGCCAGAGGTCTGAAGGGGCACAGGGACAGCCCCAGGCTTGCTGCCCCCTCTACTGCCTCGCCCCCAGGCATTAAAAGTGAAGAGGTAGCCTGGCTGTTCCCAGTAGAGAGCTGCAGGGCACCCAGGAGAGGAGTCATTTCATGGAGCTATGGTGCCTGTTGTCTTACCTAGCTGTAGGTGACAGAAACTGCAATTCTTCTCCCAGGTCTCATTTTTGGAACAGTGACTTTAGCTGACCTGCTTAGACTGCCTCAGTAGAAGCCCAATACAACAACTTCCCAGGTTTGCAGGTGAGAAAGGGCCCAAAAGCTGTGACACGAGCTGCAGAGCCAGACTGGCAACTTGGAAAAGGCACCACACTTTGAAGAGAGGCAACAGGGACAATCACTTTTGCTCTTAAAAAGAGATGGGAGGGGACAGGCTGGTTCCTCATTCAGCAGATCACCTTTAAAGTGTGTACTGCAGCACCCATCTGACAAAAGTGCCTTATGATTCAGGGTCACCTCCCTGTCCTGCTCCCCATGCCTGAAATGCTGCCACTTGGGGGGGGGGCTGTGCCAGCCGGCAGATACCACACAGGCAGTGCAGAGCAGGATAGCAGCAGGAATTTACAGAGGCGGAATGGAATTTGGCCAGGAGAGCAGGATTAAAACCCCATGCTCCGGATTACCATGCCGTCCCTCCCTCTCCAGTCTTATGATAAGCAAAACCCTAAGTGAGAGTTTCACCTTTGTATTTCCCTGGAAAGAGCAAACTGTGCCAAACAGCCACCATGTTCTAGAGGGGGCATCCAGCAGCACCCACGGAGCTGGATACCAACACATGTTGTAGAAGAAGGAAGCATCCTCGTCTCCCCACTGCCCCCAGACACCACCAAGCTGCTGAGAAAACCCTGGAGAGGATCCTCCTGGGACAACAGGGAGCCGTGCCTCAGTTACAGCTCATTCTCAAACATCAAGCTCTCCTCGGGCCCGTAAGATTACCACATGCACAGTTCTGCTGCTCCGAGTTCAGTTCTTTATTCTGCAGAGCTCACACTGAAAAGCCATCTCCTTCTCTGGTGGGACCATAGCACTTGGGGAAGAGGAGCTGAAGCAGGGACTCTTGTCACCAGACCATTTCCTTGTTTCCAGAGGAAAGCAGCAAGCTCAGGCTGGGTCTGACACAGGAATGCCTTGCTGCTTACCTCTCCATGTCTGAAACCCAGGAATGCATCAGGGGAGCAGCTCCTCTTGGCAGGGACTCCAATCACAAGGCCCTGCTAGACACAGTCTCCTTTTGCAGAGTCAGTCTCCCTGCCCACAACCAGGCTCTGGGTTCAGCTGTCCGGCAGAGCCCCAGCCATGGAGGGCGTGCAGGGCACAGGTGGGGACACCAGTGCCACAGCAGAGTGTGCAAGTGTGGCGTAGGAGGCTTAAGCCTACCAGACATCCTGCAGTGCCAGCAAGCTGGGCAGCTGCATTTTGCCACAACTCTCTGGCAAAGTAAAGGGCGCCCACCCAGATACCAACACAGCCCCCAAGTGCTCTCACTCCTCTTAAGTCCAAGAAGAAGCTGGAAGGTTCCAGAGTGCTGGTTCGCCCTCCTCTGCATGTGCTGCATTTGTCTCTCACTGCAGTAGGAAAAGAGCAGGCTAGGCGCTGAAGGCTTGTGTGTGTTGAGCTGCAGCACACTGGACACTGCTCAGGACACCCACCCAGACGTGCCAACACCGCCAGCTGGATCTCACTCCGGGCTAGAACTAAAGATCACCTCTCAGGGCCAAACCACTCCCTGCCAGCAGGAAGCCCCTCACCCAAGGGCTGTCCAACCCTTCGGCTGGACATGGCTCTGGAGCAGTCCACCTTCCCCCAGCATTCAGCTAGGCCTGTGACCACAGTGCCAGGCTCAAGGTGAGGAAGCACCCTGCATGTCCATGGTGGTCATGGGTTTCCCACTTGAGCCCATTTCCTACACAGCCTGGTGGGGTAACCAGTGCTGCTCCAACCTGGCACCTGGAGGTGACCCCAGTGCCTCCTCCTGCCATGAGACCTTGACAATGTGCTGCTGAGACCCCCAAGAAACTCCCAGAAGACGTAAGTGTTTAACACACTGCTTCCAGCTTTACCTCCATGGACTACGAGTCGTTTGATGCTAAGAGGATACTCAGCAGGTGAATATCAACACTGACTGGCCTTTTTCTGGGCCTGGTGAAGCACAAGCCTAACTGAGGACAGACACAGAGGCTACAGAGTCCTGGATCAAATCTCATCCACATACCTCCCTGGCCAGCACAGCTTGGCACAGGAGGGACCAGGCCTGGGCACTGTGCAGGAGGATCCCAACTGCCTCTGGAAACAGAAGCAGCATTGGGGCTGGTCTCCAGCTCCCTTCCTCTCAGATGGGATTAGGTTTCTGCTATCTGCATTTTTGCTGATGTCTGTGCTGCAGCTAATGGCCAGCTCTGAATCCATTAGGTTCACCGTGTCCTGGTCTCTGGATGTGCTGTGTGCATCAATAACCTGTTCACCCCTGCCATTTCCTGACACTTTCACTGCTGTGGGCTTGCAGCAATTCCTGGGGTCAGAGCTGAGCAGGGTCAGCAGCCAGGAACTCCAGCTTTTATCCAAGTCAGCCTCCAGCAAGCCCTCCACCAGTTCCAGCTCTGCCATCAGCACAGCTGGAATACCCAGCAGGCATCATGCCGATACAGCAAGGGGTGGGAATTTCATCCTGTGCAGTACTGGCACCCCAAGTTTCCAGCTAGCTGTGCCCATGGGTAGGGACTAACCCCCATCCCAAATCCCCCTGCTCCCCGAAATAGTCTTGAACATCCTGCACCAGGAGATGCTTCCTGGTGGGACAAGGGAGACCATATCCCAGCAAAACAGGCCAAACCTACCCCTACACATGCTTGCCGAGTCTGCATCACCTCAGGCAAAATTAATTAGGTTAATTACAGCAAAAAAGGAGAGAAGGGGACTCCAACAATGCCAGATTGGCACTCCACCTGGAAAAGCTCACAAGAGGTACGACACCATCCACCTCTGGGGAGGTGCCAGGGGCATGGCTGTGAGCCAGGCTGTCAGGTGCCTGCTGTGCACTGTTACCAGCAGAACTGGGTAAGTGTTTTTGGCTGAATAGTTATTGATTGAAAACTGCAGTTTCCAGACAGCTCAGAGCTATTTGCTCCTTCACTACAAGTTTTGGACAAGAACAAAATGCTTTGTTTTCCAAGCAAAAAAGTCTCATTTTGCATTGTTTTGTTTGTAATTGAGCTGCACTACATTTAAAAGAAAAGATAAAAGGTCTCTCAAAATTGTCTGTGTCGAGTTTTTTTTCTCCAGCATTTCATTTTGGGCACTAAATCAAGCAATTAATTATTTGTCCAGCTCTGCTCTCCAGACAAGCTGAAAGCATCATGAGCCAAAAGGCTGGAGCAGCTCTGCCCAAACTGCAGTGCTGAGGGGGGTGTTGACTTTTTTGTGCTACAGGCTCCTTTCAGGCCTTAGCTCGAGCTCCCCCAGGGTTAGCAAACACTCCCTGGGGGGAGGAGGGCAGGGCCCTGTGCGAGGGATGGCAGGTACCCCACCACGAGGGATCCACCTGCCCCACTGGGTGGCAGTTCAGGATACACAAGGTCACTGTCACTGCCTGGAGGACATGCTGGGAGCAGGGCTTCCCATGCCAACTGCCCAGCACAGAATCACAGAATATCCTGAGTTGGAAGGGACCCACTAGGATCATCAAGGCCAACTCCCAGCTCAGCACAGGACAACCTCAAAAACCACACCATATGCCCGAGAGCATTGTCCATAAGCTTCTTGAGCTCTGTCAGGCTTGGTGCTGTGACCAGTTTCCTGGGGAGCCCATTCCAGTGCCCAACCACCCTCTGGGTTTTTCCTAATAACCAACCTAATCCTCTGCTGATACAGCTTCATGCCACTGGCTCATGACACCATGGTCCTTCACTAGTCCTGCTACTGTCGGTCACTGGAGCAACTCTTCCAAATTCCATCTCTCACAATGCCAAACTCTAGTCCAGCAGCCAGGCACATACAAGGCACCGACTGACAAAGAAAGGCAATCCCTTCACTTCCTCTGCGTGAGAGGTAGCTGAGCTCACAGATGCAGCCTGGTACCTCTTCCACAAGGGACTAGCCCAAACTGGGAGCTGTGCTCAAGCAGCCACTCCTATATCTTCCCTGTGGAGAGCTATTCCTGGCACCAATGCCCTCAGTGCCCAAGTGAGGCTGAAAGCAGAGCTCATCCACACAGGAATGGAACAACTGCACTATAAATAGCAAGCCAGAATGGCTCAGGGCAGGCTCTAAAAACCCAAGCAGCAATAGTGCCATCCACTCAGGGTGCCCTGGGCATTTTGTAAGGCCCGAAGTGATTCTGAACTACAGAGAAGCTTGCACATTGCCAAGAGGCTCTGACGGCACTGTGGAGGGAAAATTGCTGTCCAGGCTAAGACACAAAACTTACCTGCAAAAAAAGCATATAGGACATCTTGCAAACTGGAAATGAGGTGCGACTGATGGGGACAAAAAAAGGAGGGGAAGTGGATCCCACAGGGGAGACAGTTCCCAAAGCCAGGCAGTGGAAAGGAGAATACTCCCAACATCCAAACCGTTACTAACGATTGCTCCACCTCCTCCCCTCCTGCTGTTCCTTGTGTTCCTGTCCCTGGGGCTTCTCACACTGCTGAGCTAAACCTTGAACTTGTACACCAAAGGACAAAGGCAGGGAAGAAACAGCATAGCTCAACTCAACCCAGCAGCAGATGAGTGGCTGAGGACAAAAGCTCATGTCTTCTGCAATCCACAGCAACCTCTGTGCAGTGCCCAGCCTCCACCAGGGGTGGGACAGAGGCATAAAAGCTCAGACTGTCCTGTGATCAGGTCTTCCAGGATGCTTCCAGGAAGAGTCTTACGCTTCCCACCACACTCATCCTAACTACTCCCTCTTCCCTGCTGGTGCCTCCATCTGGATCCACAAATATTCCACCTTCCCCTTCTCACTGACACTGTATGTCCTATAAAGGGATCTCGGCCTCCCCAGATGAGAATGACTGGCCTCATGCAGCACTGCCAGGCTCCAACTCTTCTGAGGGAGCCCTGCTCTTTCAGCAGTGCTGCAGCATGGCTCACTTGGGCATACACTGGGAATAAGAGCACAGAAGAGACTCTTGGGAAATCAAGAGAGGGTTGTATGCACTGGGAAGGCACAGACCTGAACCAAATCATCCCGCACATAAACACACAGGCACACCCACACAGGCAATCAGTTGCTTCCTCTGACAAAGGTTATTTTGTCACAATAGGAAGACGGCACTCAAAAAAACCAAAATAAAAACACTGAACCCCTACTTTATTGCTCCTGGAGCACCAAAATCAGACAGGACACAAAAAGCAACAATAGCCAGTGCTGACTACAAACCCACCTTGAGAATTCTGTAAGCCCACAGCTCACTTTGCTTCTCCCCCACGGCTCTCCTTGTCACCCCTCGCCCTTCCTCCTCAGCACAGCAAGCAGGAAGAGAGGTAGAGGTCTCAAGTTTGGCCAAGTTTCCACTCAGGGAACAGAAGCTTGATAACAGGCTGGACAGGATGTGAGCACCCATTGAGGAAGAGGATTAGTAACCCCTTAATCTGCACATTTTGGAGTCTAAGCACTTTGCTCTACTCTTTAATTAAACCATGGAGTGCAAAGATTGCCAGAAGGTAGAGAACAAGGAGGAAGAAGGAAAGGAAAGAAGAGGCTGTGGCTTAAAGGCTGTTCCTTGTGGCTTAAATGCAAGAAGGGGGGTGTTACTAGCAGGGATGTATTTCACCTCAAGTGCTTTATACCGGGGCTGTTGAGCATCCTATTGCCTCCCCTGACCCAATCTGTGGGAGTGTAGAGGGCAGGATGAAGGGCAAACTGCGTGATAGCCTGAGGATGACAAAGGAGGGAGCAAGGAGATCTATCAGACTGGACAAAGCTTTACCTGTGGCAGCTTTGTGTGGCTGGCCATGACTCCCTTCCCGAGTCTCCTGCCTCCTGGGAAACAATATGAGCGCCAGAGCACGTTTGTCTCCACTTCACACACCTGTCTGCACAAAAGGGCCTTGTTCCAGCACTTATCTGGCTCCAAGGTGGGGAGGGGCCAGTGCCTCGCTGCCCTGGCACCCAGGCAGGACATTCAGCTCCATGCCGGGCTCCTTTGGATCTGCCTGCCAGGAGAAGATTTCCTGACACAGGTACAGAGGGAAACCTTTTACCACAGCCCATGACAAACAAAGCAGTTCAAATAATGCCCTGCTTCCCTCAAGCTGTGCTCAGGCGCACGTGCCCGTGCAGAGTAGGCAGCAAGCCCGAGGCTCCAGAAGCTACCTGAGCAGTGAGGTTGGGAGCCCCACAGCACAGCACGGGGAGAAAGGCAGCTGGTGCCAGAGCTGGGAACAGGAGTGCCAAGGAATGGCCTCACCTCCCGAAATGCTCTGCCACCAGCTCTGCCCCACCAGACCAAGGCGGGGGGTGCGTGTGTGCAGGGGCAGCCTGTCACTCCAGCGTTCCTCTCTTCCCTCGCTCCTATTCTTTGGAATTCCTCTCCTCTGTTTGCTTTGTTTCAGACCTCAATGAACAGGAAGAAAAGGGAAGGAGCCTTGACAAATCCGATCAAGGCGTAGACATGCTGAGGCTCCCTCCTGCTGGCATGCCAAGCCCTACACTAATGAGGGGCAGGGAGAGAGAGGTGGCCACTGAGAACAGTGGCCCCAAAGAAACACTTGATGTAAAGGACAGAGGGAAAAGACTCTGCAAGGACAGAACAATGCCAGCACAAGCTCCCAGCCTTCACAAGGGGGTCTTCCCATTTTCCCTGGCCCAGAGAGCTTGTTCCAGCTCCTCAGTCCAGGTCCCAGTGACTTACTGCCCACTACACAAGAAATAAGCTATAGACCATAGTAGTGTTTGGGGAGAAGGACCCAGACATGCACACTCAGGTGAACAGCCACAGAGATGGGATCACACTTCATTCAAAGGATTCATGTGGAGAATCTGGTCCTTCCCTCCCGAGAACTGGGCTCTGGGGGCTTACAGGTGCCAGTGCTGTCTCCAGAACCTCCCACAGGTCCCAAATACCCACAGAGCCAAGCCCTTCTGCCATGCAATTATCCCCTGTTTACTGATTTAGAAGCACTAAAACAGCAAGGGAGCAACCACATGTAAACCATCTGCTTAACACACATGATAACTAACCTTTGAAGGCTGCCAACGCTGCAGGAGTGGCTAGGAACTGCTGGAGACGTTGGCACGGCCTGGTGGTGCCTGTGAGGACCCCCTCTAACCAAGGATTTTCAGCTTGAAGGGCAGATAAGACATCTCAGCTGTACTCGAGAGTTTTGGAGCTTGCTGTCACCTGAAACCCAAAAGACAGTCACGTGAAGAGCTACTGCAGAAGAGAGCTCTGAGGACAGGCCCCCGCACATCCAGGAGTCATAGATAAGAGCACCCAACACCTTGGTCCTGTCCCTGTGCTCTGGCCTGTCACAAAGCATGGCTCAGTGTCATCCAAGGCTACCCAGATAGCCCAGGGGAGAATGATTACCTGCATGCTGCATGTTCCCAGTCCCAGATCACTGCACTGTCCTTGGCATGTTCCCCACCCACGCAAGGAGGGCTGTACACGTGTCCCCAGAATTGCTGGCCAAGCCACAGCGACCATGTTCCATCGCAACACACGTGAGTCCTCACACCAATCCTCCAGCAGGATGAGGAGCTGGGGGAGGGATGCAAGTTCTCTGGCCCCCTCCCAAACATGATAGCAGCAGCAAGTGTCTAACTTGTGAGGCAATAAAGGGATTAACTATCGTGTCCAGTAACCTGAGCCCCCGTGACATGTCCTGGGCAGCCCCATAATGGCAGTTAAGAGTCTGACCAAACAGATGCATACAGGCAGAGAGAAGGAGTAAAGGCAGAGAAGAGAGAAAGCAGGCAAAGAACACCACGCAGGCAACTTGTGCTGAAGAGAGCAGAGCAGTCTGCACGTGTTACTCCTCCTCAGAGGAAATCCTCTTCCTCTGCTGGGATCCTGCCAGTGCACCCCTTTCCTCTAACTCCCACAGAACTGGGCACACACATTCCACAACTGCAGGATGAAATGGATAAGCCCTTCTCCCAGGAGGCTAGAAGGATTATTATCTCCTTATCAGGAGAAAGCCCAAAACAGAAGCACAGACATACAAATATACTGGGGCAAAGGAATCGGAGAAGAATTGGGAATTTTGTTTTAACGACCCTCTATCCACACATCATTGCTCTAAGATGCAGCAGGAGCAGAACCTTAAAAGTGGGTAAAAACCTACTAAAAGCATGTGTCTGGTCTGTCCCACCTGTTTTAAAATCCCAAACAGAGAAATAGGTGTGCAGCGTGCTGTATTCCTGCACCCCTCTAGCCACAGCAAACCTCAGGCCAGTCTGGCACAGCACAATATGACAGAAGGGAGGCGACATCAATCCCAACAAGGGCTGGAAATAAAAAATAGTAACAACAGCTGCTACCTGAACAGTGAAATCCAGCAATTCTAAGAGTGAAGTGCAGCACTGCACTGCTCAGCAAAACCCTCCTTCTGCCACAAGGCCCAACAAAACTTCTGCTTTGTGAGTCTCCCTCAGATTCTGGCTACAAGGTGGTAGCCAGTGAGAGAGGACATGTATGGACCCCACGGCACATGTCAGTAAACAGACATCTGTCTCTTCCATCACCCCCACTCTGCTCGTCCTGATCAGCTCCCGCCTCAGACCAAAGGGGTCTCAGAGGGGAAACTCAAAGATGGATACTTCTGGAGCAGTAGAAACAGGATATGAACCAGGTGCTAAACCCTCCTGATATACTCCCCACAACCCTCGGCCTGGTGCTGCTGGAGCTTTACATTTCCAGGGAGCAGTTCAGCAGGTAAAAGCCAAGTCCCTCCACCTGGGCTAGGAAGCAGAAGCTGCTGGCAACAACACAGAGTACTTTCAATAGCAAAGAGCTCGAAAAGCCAAGGCCCCTTCAGCAGAGCTAATACTGCGTGGGGAGACCCAGATATGTGCCTGTCACACACAGCAGCGCTGTCCACTGGGATCCACCACAGCAGCACTGGGACAGCAGAGTTCCCATTCGCACATGGCAGGAGCCTCAGCTCCAGGATGGAGCCCACATCATACGGCTGCAACCCAGCCACCAGCAGTCGTTTACACAGCACCACACAGGACCTGCAAGATCTGCAGCGTGGTGGGACCCATCTCCAGGTCTGCTGCCTTCTCCAGGTGGAGTCAGGGGAGCTCAGAGTGGCGCTGGTGGAAGGAAGGGCAGAAACCACAAGCAGTTACCCCTCACACACCCAAAAGCAGTTGCAGTGTCCTCTCCTTCAGGGCCCAGCTGTATCTCTCCCCTTGGAGTGTTTCCAACACTCAGGCCACCAGAGAACTACGTGTCCAAAAGTTTTTTCCAACTGCATCACATGGTTATTAAAAGACATGGCCTCTCCCTTTCAGCCTTGGCACAGGCAGATTTGAGTATTACAGGAGAGACTGCACATTGCTAATGAATCAGGGAAGGGAGTTATCCAAGTAACAATCTGTGGCTCTAAATGGCTTTCTGGAAAAGGCATCTGGAGGCAGGAGGCAGTCACTATCTCGCAGCAGGGCTCTGCACACATTGCCAGACATGTTGTTCCTCCTGGGAAGCCAAAAAGAGTCTTTCTCCAGAGATGCCAAGTCTGAGCTAAGCTGGGAAGGGCAGGGGCACCCTGACAGAGAACGGCAACAAAATGCCTCCAAGTCAAAACACACATTAAAGGCCCCTTAAGCTTGTTTGACCTGGGTTTCCCTTCCCCTCAGACTACTGCTTCAAGTAACAGACCTGTCAGCAACACTTCAGGAACTTAGGTACTACACCACCAGCTTCCCCTGCCAGCTGTTGCCTTTCCAGACCCCAGGAGGGCTGTCCAAGATCAGAAGTACAAGCTGCCACCACCAGCATTGCCATGCTCAGAGCATGGTGTGCTTCATTGCCCTTGTCTCCTCATTTGGACTGAGATTTGGAGCTCTCCTGAAAGGTGTTGGCCTCCAGAGGGATATCATGAGTGAATGAGGCCTTCTGTTCTAGGCAGGGTTCACGTAACAGGGGCTAAAATACTCCCTGGACATGCCTCCATCTACAGGTTATTTGGAGCAAGTCATAGTTTATCCCTGGCTATCCTAAAGTATTGGCTGAGCTCATCCAGAAGCAAAGAAAATACACAGCCAGACCATGGTGTGAGAGCTGAGAACGGCAGGAAGGGATGCCCTAAAGAGACAAGGCCAGAATGGCCATCTCATTCTTCATCACAACTGCTTGCTTTCAACCACAGCCAGGAAGATCCACATCCCTGACCTCATACTGCCGGGCTACTTCCCTCCTGGCAGTGGAAGGTCAGCAGGAAGACAAGGCTGGGGAGAATATCCACTTCCCACTCCAACTACCCATCTCCCAAGAGACAGCCAAGCATCAATATACTGAGTCTGTTCTCCCACATCCTGCTCCCCAGCTCCAACCCTGGCAGGTATTGTATGAAAACATCCTCACTTATCCCAGCACTCTGAAAGATGTGTTCTGAGGCTTACTGAGGATGAACTGCCTTATACCCATGGCAGCGCTGTGCCCGGAGTCAGGCTTCCCAGAAATGGCATGGTCTCATGGATCTGAGCAAAGAGCAAAACACTGGCAGCCAAGCAAGCTGGACTTCAGCACTGTACCCACAGATGGGCTGGCACAACGTTTGCTTTTTTTTTTGGTTTGCTTCTTTCCCTACCATTAGTGCTGAGCCTGCACCTCTCATCATCAGAGCATTGGAACTATTTGGCCTTGGTTACAGCCAGTGGATTTCCAGTAAGCACAAGCCCTCAGCACCCAGACTGACAGTAAGCACTAAGAAAAGAGCTGCTCCAAGATCATTCTGGGTACAGTCAAGAGAAAAACTAGTCCCTCAACCCAGCCTTTCAGCTTCTGTTCTGCTGCCACACACACCATGGGCATCATAAGCTAAGGGAATTTAAGTCTTGCCCAGTCTCATGGACTTGCTGCTGCTCTGAGAAGCTGCCTATTCTACAGTGCTCCCTTGCAGCATATTTACCATAAAAAGGCAGCATGATGCTATTCAAGCTGTCCTCCAAACTCACTCACTGCAGGCAGGAGATGAACAAAAGGGGACATGACAGTGGGTGGGACAGAGTTTGGGGGCAAGGGTTGAAGAGAAAGCATCTGCCAAAATGCTCCTTACTCAGGGACAGAATCTAGCTGTACTGTTCAGAGTAGCCCAAGGACTTCGTGCATCAAGCTTCACCTCTGGCTGAAGACAAGGTGTCTCTGGCAGTCTCCTAGGCAGCCAGCTCTCAGATTGCTGTCTGGCAGAGCTGGAGCTTCTCCTTGAAGGAGAGCAGCTCTGGCAGTCTGCACTGGATATGCCCCTAGAGTCACCAGCAGCACACACCTACCCCAGTAAACTGTGCTGGAGACCTCTGTCACGGGCTTCGGGTGCTACCTCACCCGCCTTCGCACGTACACTAGCAGCCCAGCCACCGTGAAATTCAGAGAAGCTCGCAGGTAGCACTGCATGTGAATGGAAAGTTGGGTCTAATCCATGTGATTCTGACTAAAAAGGTTTGTTTCGCGCCAGACTGCTTGCCAGCGGTATCTCGTGCCCTTTTTGAACTCAGCCTGCTGGAAAACAAACCCTCGGGGGAAGAGGAGAGATCAGGAAGGATAAAGTGCCTGCCCATGCAACTGTAATTCCCGCCGAGGAAGCCGCAGGCACACACTGTGCCCATTGTGCGGAGGTAACCGGACAGGAGGAAGGAGGGGCGGCTCGGCCCAGCGCTGCGCGCACCCGAGAGGCCACCAAGCGCCTCCTGGCCCACGGGCACCGCCGATCTTTGCCCCGAGCAGCGTGCGGGGCCAGGCCCGGCTGCGGGCAGGGGCGCTGGCCGGCAGCCTCGGCTGGGCGGGAGGCAGAGCCGGGGCAGGGCACGGAGGGAGGGAGGGAGGCCGCGGGACCGGGCACAGGCTGGAGACGCCTCTGCAACAGGCTGCAGGCAGGGGNCCTGCCAACGGGGACACCCGTGCTAGTGCGGCAAACGCGGAGCGCAGCGGGGCCGTGCGGGTCCTGCCTGGGCTCCGGGAGCGCCCCCACTGCACGGCCCGACCACCGCCCCTCGGCTCCCCGCTCCGGTCCCCCGGCCCCGGGCGGGGACAGACGCTGTCGCGCACGGACGCGTGATGAAAGCCCCCGTCCCCGAGGCCCCCCGACCTTTCCCAGCCCCCAGGGCAGCACCTGCCCCGCTCCGCACCCAGCAAGTGGGCACGGGCCGTTCAGCCCCGAGCGGAGCGGGGCTGTCCCTGCCCCCTCGGTCACACCTGACCCTTCCCCACGCAGAGCCCTCGCCAGGTGCAGAGCGAGGCTCCCCGCTGCCGGGCAAGCAGCGGCCCGGGTGCCCACGGGAGCCGCCCCGGGGGCGCCGGCCCTGCCGGCAGGGATGCGGGGTGCCGCACACCGCTCCCCGGGGCGGGACGAAGGGACAAGCACCCCTCCCGGCGGCCGCTCTCGCTCCCCAGCGCCACCGGGAACTTTTTACCGGTGCCGCATCCGGCCCCGGCAGCTGCCCCGAGCAGCCCCCGACGGGCGGCCGGTACCCCGCACACCGCCCCCAGCCACCCCGCGGAGCGCCAGACCCACGCGTGGGCAGACCCCCGCCCACCGCAACGCTCGAGGAACGACTCCTTCCCGGGGCCCCCCAGA
>VZRO01002622.1:1497374-1515745 GCA_013397915.1 Daphoenositta chrysoptera
TGGCGGCTGCGCCTGCTGTGCCAGCGCTACCAGGAGTACGTGAGGCGGCACCCGGCCGCCACGGCCCAGCTGGAGGGCACCGTGCGGGGGCTCTCCTACCTGCTGCCAGGTGCGGGAGCGGGGAGGCGGGCGGAGCTCCGTCCCTCCGGCCGGGGTCTGGGCCGGGGGGTGCGGGCACCGGGGCCCAGCGCGGAGCGGGGGCTCCCCCGGCGGCGGGCGCTCGCTGTAGCCGCTCTCTTCCCTTCGCAGGTCGCTTCTCGGACTCGCACGCGCTGTCGGAGCTGGGTAGGTGGGCAGCGGGGCCGGGGCCGGTGCTGTGCCGGGGCCGGTGCTGTGCCTTGCCCGGATGCATGCGGGTCCACTGCCCGGGCCCTGCTTTTGTCCGTGACCCGCTGCATTCTCGGGCAGCTCCGGGCAGGAGTCTGCACGTCTTGCTGCCCTCCTTCCCTCGTCCCCTATCGGGGACAGAGGCAGCAGGGCCGGTTTGGCTTGCTTTCTGTGCATCCATTCTGCGGTGTTCTCTTCCTTTACAGTGTACTCTGCCTCCAATCTCCTAGTGCTCTTAAACGACTGGATTCTCCGAAAGGACCTGCAGCAAAGCCTGCCAGTGGTAAGGCTGGAGTGTGTGGGAGGAGGATTTGGGACACATGCTTTCCTCCTTGTTGGAGCTTTCAGGGAGTGTCTCTAGAAACTTGACAGGCCTTTGCTGTGGCCTCTCTTTACGGTCAAGTAGGGAGAAGCCAGAGGCAACCTCGGAATGCAAGTAAAACAGCAGCCCTGCCCCGTAGGTCCTGGTTTGGAGGTGTGGCCGGAGCACTCCCTGGACCACAGAAATCAGGCCCTGACTTGCACCAGAAGCTCTAGAGGCTTTTTTGAAAAGCTCAGAACTTAAGCTAGGTAGAGGTATTGATGAATAAACCATTGCTGTTTACGTAGCAGTGGCTCTGGAGCACTGAAGCTCTGATTCCATCTGTTAGACTCTTCCTTTGCATATTCTATTGAGAAAACAAATGTAAGCGCCTTGCTACTATGTTTCTCTTGCATGAGCCCCAGGCCAGCTGCCAGCATTCTTAGTCCCTTTCGGGAATGGGAAAGAGGTTGGTTTTTTCCAGACAAGTTACAAACCTGCGCAGTGTGTGGGTTGGGGGTAGGCAGCTCCCCGGAATGGAGCATCAGGCACGTAACAAACAGAAATGCAGAAGACTTGCTTTCCTGGTGGTTAAAGCTGAAGAGAATTTCAGTTGTATTGTCTTTACTGATGCTTCTCGGCGGGTTAAACCCTGTGGTTGGCAGTAGTGGTAAGTTCTTGTGTGGAGAGCAGAGACCTAGACTGGAAGAGCACCCACAGTCTTGGGGTTCGTACCTGAAATCTAGATTGATGCTGTGTTCAGCAGGCGTTCACTCTGGTGTGCCTGTGGACTCTGGGTCCCCTTTCCTCTATTCCAAGTACATTCCCTCATCAGCTCTAACCAGAGAGGAGGTTGTCTTGTGTCTCAGCTCTGGGATGAGGAGGAGGGGAGAGTTTTGCTGTGGAGCTCAGGCACAATGCCACAACCCAGGAGGCTGTCCTGCTGTGTCGGCTGGAGTAGAGGCAAAATAAGACACAGATATGATGTTCTCCCTGTTCTTGGAGTAGTAACCCCATCTGATACTGTGATGTCTCAGTCTACCCCTGCTTGGAGGTAGATAAGTGGGCTTGTGTGTAGGCTCCAGCCACAGCAAAGACACTGCTTTTTGTTTCTGGAGCTGTGACTTCCAAGGCCATCTGGCACTTATCTCTGAGGGTCCCACCAGACTGGGCTGTGCTTCTGCCCTCCTTAACTCCCGAGCAGAACCTGCATCCTGTCCCCCTCCTCCCCTCTGTGTTTTGCAGTCGCTGCCCCAGCAGAAGCTGCTGACCTGGCTGAGTGTGCTAGAATGCGTGGAGGTCTTTGCAGAGATGGGGACAGCCAGGGTGTGGGGGGAGATGGGCCGGTGGACCATCATTGTCCTCATCCAGCTGGCTAAGTAAGTGCCGCGGGCAGAGGGGAAGGGGCAGCGTGCGCTCGGAAAGGGGGCCTGGAGGGCACTCCATAGCAGCCCAGAAACCATCCCACACAGGACTGAGCTGCCAGTCCCTGAGGCCGCGGGAATTTGGAGCCCCATGGTGTACTGGATGCTGTGCCACAGAAGGGAGCATTTACACCTGTCATGTTGCCAGTTGCTCTGAGGAGACATGAGTGTTTCCCTCTTCAGTAGAAGCCATCTCTCCAGTGCAACAGGAACCCAACTCCACAGACTGATATTGAAGGCTTCCACGTGTCTGTTCACAGAGCCATCCTTCGTCTCCTGCTCCTGCTGTGGTACAAAGCTGGCATCCAGATGTCTCCTCCCATCGTGCCACTGAACAGGGAGAAGCAACAGCCTCTCCACCCTCAAGGTAAGCCCATGGTGTTGTTATCCTTGGCTTGGTGCCTTGCTGAGCCCACATGTCTTGTCCTGCTAGATTTACTCAGCAGAGCAGTGGCTTGTGCAGCACATGGAACCATAAGGTGTCAGTACTCAAGTCTGAGCTGTGTTTAACTTTCCACCCTTTGCAGAGGACCAGTTAGCTTAGTGGCAGCATTGTCCTGCTATCTGGAAGGAGGGGATGGAGAAGGTGAAGCTGGGAATTTCTGGCTGAACCATGAGTCAGGCTGTATGTGCCCTGATCTGATGATGAGGAAAGACCTAGGCAATGTTAGGCAGATTTACCTTTTCACCCTCTGCCTGCTGTTAGCCCCTGCAGAACTGTCCAGTTTGCACTAAATCAGCCTTTCAGTCTGCTCTTCTTGATGGCAGTGTAGGGGAGGGTGCTGCCAGCTCTGGGGTGTGAAGCGTGTTGCTTTGAAGCCTGACCCCTGTGGCTGTTTTCTTCTGCAGGCATGGAAGACAACTCCTCAGGGAAGGATCAGACCTATGTTGGCAAGCGTTCCAGCCGTGTTGTGCGCTCTCTCCACAGCAGTAAGTAACCGAGCCTGTTTTCAGCCTGAGCTGTTCCTGCTCTGTGCCCTCACAGATGACTCAGGTGTGGGCAGTAAAGGGTAGAACCTTGTATTGGGACATATCTTGCCACTCACTGGGCCTGTTGTGGGTGGGTGGGGGTATCAAAGCAACCAGAGATGTGCTGCAAGGCTAGCACTTAAATTGTCTTTCCCAAGTGAGCCGTGCAACAGAGACAACTCTTCATCATGGTTATGCTTTGAGCACAGATCTTACAAGTAACTCTTCAAGCTTTCCTGTTTCACACCTTCACAGTGCAGAAAGCAGGGAAACGTGATAGGAAGGTGTCCTGGTTTTGTCTGGGATAGAGTTAGTTTTCTTCCTAGTAACTGGTACAGTGCTAAGTTTTGGGTTTAGTATGATGTTGTAGATTGTTGAGAAGTAGTGGTTACTCTAAGTCAAGGACTTTTCAGTTTCCTGGGTTCTGCTAGTGAGGAGATGCACAAAAAGCTGGAAGGGAGCATACTCAGGATGGATGACCTGAGTGGCCAAAAGGATCTTCCGTACCATAGAATGTCATTGCCCAGTGTATAAACCGGGGGAGTTGGCTCGGAGGGGCCAATCGCTGTTTGGAAATGGGATGGGCGTCAGTCTGGGGGTGGTGAGCAGTTGTATTGTGAGTCAAATTTGTGTTTCTTGGGTTTTCTTATCTTCCTTTTCATTATTGTTATTATTTTTGTTATTTTATTTTATTTCAGTTATTAAACTGTTCTGTGTCAATGCAGGAGTTTTACCTTTTTTCGATTCTTCTCCCCATCCCACCGGCCAGGGGGGGATGAGGGGCTCCAGGGCCAGGTGGAGTGAACTAGCAGTCATGTGATACGTAGTTTGCAGCTGGGACAAAGCTTTTATTTATGTTAGTGACCAGACCTGCTTGTTTCAGCCCCATCCCTGCAGTCCCGGCACTGGGGGTCCCCCCAGCAGAGGGAGGAATCGCAGAGCCGAAGAGCGGAAGAGATGAACCAGCCTCCCACTCCTCTGGGTCTCCAAGAAACCATCGCAGAATCCCTCTACATTACCCGCCCCCTGCTCCACCGTATCCTGCCCTTCTCCGTGCGGGCTCCCGCCGCTCGCGGGTGCCGGTAGAGGGTGCTGCGGGCTCGGCCTGGGTGCAGGGCAGTGCCTCGCCGGCTCTGCTTGGGCATGGGCCTCGGGACTCTGCCCTTTCTTACACTTCGGTGGCTGCACTCAGCTGCTGGAGCTGTGGGTGCAGGTCCTCCAGCCCTTTTCCCCGGGGCCCCCAGCCCTGCCTTAGGGTGTGGGTACCCAGGGCATCACTTCTCTGTGTGCCGCTTGCTAGGAATCTCTCATCTTTTCATTCCTTGACTGTGCATTCCTAGTATTGAGTTTAGGAGTGTGGGGCCAGAGGTCATGGAAGCCCTGGCTCCTCTCAGCAGTCCTGGACATCTCGAGGTCAGTCTGTTGAAGAGTCTTTCTTGGTGCTTGGTTGGTGGTGGCTGGGCATCTCACTTCCCTATCCCCCAGTCCTGGGTGGGCCCTACTGAGAGAAATACGCACTGGGGCTGGTCCTCAGCTTGGAGATTGACACGTCTTCTGCAACGCTTAGAGTGCTCTCTGTTCTGAGCTGGTGCAGTCTGCTCTGCATGGAGCTGAGAGTGGAAGGCTTTAGAAACCCACTTTCTTTTCCCTGCTGGCTGCTGTTGCTGTGACTTAGATCTCTGCCCTCCTCCTTCCAGTCTGAGCTTGCTGAGTGATTTGAAAGACCTGAACAGGCGAGAGCGGGCGGAGCTGAGGCGACGAACCATCCTACTGCTGTACTACCTGCTGAGATCTCCTTTCTATGACCGATACTCAGAGTAAGGGGCCCTTGCTGGGCTTTTGCTGAAAATTTCCCTTTTAACTGAAATAGCCTCAGGGGACCGGGGGAGTAGATCTGAAAGTGTGTGGGTGCCCATGATCAGGTTAATCTGAGCCTTTGTGTAACAGCTGCCATTGCTGTTTGTGTGTTCAACAGCTGGGGCAGGAGATGTCCAGCTGGACTTGTTCATACTCTCTCCCTTCCTAGGGGCAGGATCCTCCTCCTTCTGCGCTTGTTGGCTGATTATGTGCCTGGAGTTGGCTTCATCACACGTAAGTGGGTCCCACTGTTATATGCCCATTTCTGTCTGGTGAAGAAAAATGAGGGCTGTTGGGAACATTTGTCAGTTGGTTTCCAGTCCAGGGAAGGAATTGGGAAGTCCCTAGAGAGGTTAGCATTAGAGCACTCTGTGTTGATGCTTGAGTAATTTTTAAATGCAAGTGGAAAAGATTAATTGATTCTTGGCTTGAGGACAGTAAGAAACCTCTGTGTGCCCTGAGGCTGCAGAGCTCAGTGTCTGCCACCTAGACCTGTTCTCCTGGGCTTCCTTTCTGCACCTCAGCTGGTGCACCAGGGCCCCGCTTTGCAGCCCTGTTCTGAGCTCTTTTCTTTGATCCCTAGTCTGCAGTGCAGACCGAAGGGGTAAATGGGTGCCTGGAAGCATTGAACCAGGCAGAAACTGACTGTAAATCAAAGGGCCAAACCAGGTCTATGTTCCAGTTCTTCACCAGAGGATCGCTTTATTATAGGCCAGCATTTCACTTCCCCCCACTCTTCCCACGATGATGTGAATCCTTTTGTAGAGTGATTCATGGCAGTGATGTGGCATTACATCAGCCTGGCATCATGGGATTGCCCTTTCTTTGAGGAGGTCACAAAGCTGGCTAGCTCAGGAGCCACTTCCTCCAGTTAGTGATTTCAGAGAGGCTTTGGAGCCTGCATTAAGCCCTGTGCAACATAAGCAATTTCACTCCACAGCAGATGCTTCTGTGTTTGCACCTGCTCACTACTGCTGAGTTATCTTCCCTCTTCCCTGTCACAGCAGCATCCTCCTGATTCTCTGCACGTGGGTTTTCCCCTAGCACATTGTAGACTCCCTTTCCCACTGGAGCTTGAACATGTCAGCTCTGAGGTAGTGGTTGGTTTCCTACACCATGGCTGTGCTGACCATGTTTCACACCCCTCTTGGTCCTGCTCTGATCTCTGGCACCACAGTGTAGTGTTGCCTCACATCTTGGCAAAAGTAACTGTTCTATTCGTGGGTTCATCTGAGTTGTGTAAGTGGAGATTTGGGATTGTTTGGATCATAAAGAGAAGTGGGGGATATATCCTGTAGACACACAGCTTTAAGTTCTTGCCTTTCTACATGTGTGATCCCTCTGTTCTCTTGTTTCAGGGCCGCTGATGGATTACTTGCCTGCTTGGCAGAAAATCTATTTCTATAACTGGGGTTGATGAGAAGATGATTATTCTCTGCTAAAATCATGGCTGGACATTTCTAAGGAGGGCAAGCAGGCTGGGGGAGGGATGTTGATAATGTCTAATTTTCAGTTAAATCACAGATGAGAAGCTCCTGTTCTGCAGAGTGGGGAGGGGTTGTATGTAATTTTTTTAAGAGAGCTAGGGCTGTGAATGATGGACACTAAATGTGTGTGGAGACCCTGGCCACTTATTTCTCTGGACCGTTCTGTGGCTGCAGTGATGGTGATGGGGTAACCTCTTTTTTGAAGCACTTGATTTTTCTTCTTTTGTACAGCTGCGCTATAATGAAGGCAGGCAGCGCAGTGGTTTTTTGGAGAGCATTGTCTCACATGTCAAGGTGCTGAGGTTGACCTGCAACCTGCTTGTGTTGGCCGTGCCTGGCCCATCTGCTTGGAGCGGATTTGTCTGTCCAATAAACTGACTGGAGAGAACTGAGCTGAAGGGCCTCTCCCTCTTTGCATGGGCTCCCCTGTATCTGGTTGCCAGCAGGTTTCTCTGTGTCAGAAAGAGCAGCTTTTGCAGTTGTCTACCCTGGGATATGCTGTCCCTTAGAAGCCTTTTGCTCTGGCCTGTGTCAGTCAGGGCCCCACATGTTGCTCTGTAATACAGCCTCTGTAACTCCCAGTGCCTGCCTCAGTCCCCAGAGTCCTGGGGTTCCCCTGGGAGTACACAGAGCTGCAGTGTACAGGCTGCTTTCCTAGCACCTAATGTGTGTTAAAAGGGTTTGCAGAATGGCTGCCAGCCAGTGCTTGGGGGCTCGGCCAAGGGCAGAGGAGAAGCGATTAATTCAGCAAATACTACGTGCCATGTTTAATAAAGGGCCCAGGAGAGGCCTGTGTCTCCTCTCCTAACTGGGGGACAGTAGAGGCACCCGTCTGCAGTGAGCTTCTGTGGAGGCTCCCTGGGCCAGGACAAAGGGTTAGTCAGCTGGTGGCACGGGATTGCCCCACAGGCAGCTGTCTGGGTAGAATGTGCCCCAAGTGGGTGTCAGGAACATTGCTACCTGAACCATCCCTGAGGGATTCTCAGGCTGCTGGAGTCACAGCCCTCTTGCCTCAGCACCCAGCATTGGAAATGTAGTCCCACACACACATCCCTCATGGGCCACCACAGCTGGGGACCACAGGACTTTACCAGTGTCAGAGCTCTGTGTTGCCACCTCAGCTGGCAAGGCCCTGCAACATGGTAACAGGAGCATGGAGAAGCCATGAGCAAGGAACTACGCTCCCTTTGCTGTCTTTTAGCAGAGGAAGATGCTGAAGTGTTGGTTCCTGAGGCAAGATGGTACTGATATGAGATGCAAGGGTCTGCTTTTGGAGGGTTTGAGAGGAAGGCACAAGCAGGTGTTGAGGGACAGGGACAGCCCTGGAGCTGTGGCTATACAGAGGGACGTGCACCAGCACAGCAAAGGCTCAGCAGCTGGCAGGGCCCAGGCAGAGGCAGCCCAGGACCTGAAGGGGACAAGGTAGGAAGGGACAGCAGCAGCCCTGGGAGGGGCCATGTCCCCTGCCCCACCCAGCAGGTGTCCTGGGCAACCGGGGTGGCTCCTCTGTGACCTCGCTGCTGTGGAACCAGTGGAACCGGTCAGTGTGCACCATGCTGTGCTGCCTGCTGCTGCTCTCCCTGCTGCTGGGGGCTGCCCTCCCACGGCCTGTGCAGCAGAGGTGATGGCACTTCCCTCCTCCTCTTCCTCCCTGCCCTGGTACCTGCAGGTACCCCGGGGCCCCTGACATGGGCTGGCACTTGCGGCACCAGGGCTCGAGAGCTGGCCAGACTGGGTGGACGACGCAGCACATAAGAGCTCTTGTGCCAGCCTGGCTAAGTGCTGTAGGACCTTGGCTCACTCCTGGCCCTGGTTTTCCTCTGTAGGGACAGCTACTCAGTTCCTGAGGATTTCTCTGCTCCCCTGGAGCTTCCACAGAAACACTTTGGCCTGGTGGATGGTACAGTGCTCCCCTTGCCCCTCTGAACCCCCTCTCCATGCACTCACCCCTCCAGGTGGGTGGTTGTGCCTAGCCCGGGGTGCAGCTGAGCCCAGCCTCTGCTGTGCCCGCAGATTACGGCATCAAACCCAAGCAGCCTCAGTTCAGAAGGCGGGCGGCCCCGGCGCGGCCGGCGGAGCTGCGCAGAGCTGGCAAGAGCAAGCGCGACGGGCTGGACCTGCTGGAGTACTACGATGATGTGCGCCTGTGAGCCAGCGTGCCCCCGTGCCCACCACAGCCCAGCAGGTGAGGGCTGGAGCAACAGCTGCCAGAAATCCCTTTGGATCATCAGAGGATCTCTGGCCTCCCGGATTGCAGCCAGGGCTCTTGGACCCATACTGAGAAGCTCCAGCTCCTCTTGGGGTTCCAAGGGAAAGAAGGAGCCAGGGCCCAAACCCCTTGTAGTAGGAAACAAACAGCACGGTAGCTCTGCTCCATGAACCATCATATTTAATAGTTGTTGCCATCACAGCAGATCCAGCTGAAGCACAGAGACCACTGGCTGCAGGGACCGGGAGAGCTCTTCTACCTCCCTGGTGCTTCACACGGCTCCCTGCAGGCTTTAGCCCTTCCCTGCCCCACTTCGGGCAGACACCCAGCTTTGTGCAGGGGCCGAGCCCCACTGATCTGGGGTGTCCCTGCCCTGCCTCTGCCACCTGCAGCTTGGAGGAGAGGGGAAAGGGGCAGAGAAAGGCTTCCCTCTCAAGGGTATAGTTACTGCAGGGAGGTATGAGGGGAATTTTTCTCTCTCCCCAGGGCATGGATACAAGATGGAAGGGGTGGGGATGGGGACAGAGGCAGGGGAAAGCTGTCTCATTTCATTCTGGCTCTGGCAGAGGAGATACTGGGGCTTCCTCTGCCACCCCTGCCCAGCAGCCATCTCTCCAGGGCCTGGCAGGGAGGTGATCCCATCTCCCAGGCAGGAGCCAGCATGTGGGTCTTGTTTTCTGTAGCTGCTGTCTCATCATACTGCAAGAGACTGACTCTGCCACTGCAATTAAAAGTCACCCCAGATGGATGTGACAGGAAGCTGTGCCGTGGTCACAAGGAGGAGATGCTGTCACCCCAGCCTGCAGCTGGAAAGGGCACGAGCACGCTACTGCCCCCCCCAGCCGCTCACAAGCAGGGCACCCAGCGGGTGCTTCTCCCATAGAATAAACTAAGAGTATTTTGTACAATAAACACAATTTGTCCAGCCCTCCCCCCTCCCGTCCCCCCAGCCCGAGGAAGGGGAGTCACGAAAAGAGGCGGCGCTCCATGCCCCGGGGAGCCCTGCCCCGGGCCCGCTCCTCCTCCAGGCTCAAAGCAGCTCTTGTCCATGCACGACACGGGGAAGGGGCGAGACTGCAGCCCTGGCTGTGCAGGAGGTGCCTGTGTCAGCCCCTACTCCAGGTAGATGTCCTCTGTGGGGCACGTGTACTCCACATACTCCTTGTAGAATTGCTGAAAAGCCCTCCTGCAACACAGCACCAGGCAAAGCTTAGCAGCAGCCTCCTCACAAGGCAGTTATAGATCCCCATTTCCATCCTGACCCTCACTCCCTACCCTGTGGCCTGTTTGACCCCCCCAGCCCTTGGCCCCTCCTGCATTAGCCCCCAGAGCTGCCCTCAGAGCCACAGGGTCTCCATCCTTGCTCCGATTCCCTGCAAAGTGCATGACTTTCAGCCATCTGCCTGCAAAGCCTTACACTGGGACTTGTTCCAGTCCTGTCAGGAATATGATGCCCATAACCCTGTCAGCCCTGGCTCTCACGCCAAGCATCTTATTTGAGGCAAGAGGTGCCAGCCTGGGGCCAGGTCTAAGCCCCACATGTAGGGGGAGATGGCAGGATTCAGCCTGGCTGTCTTGCTCCCCCTGCCCTTTATGAGCCAGCTTGCCCTGCCCAGCCAGGACTCACCCTACAGACTCTGCCAGTGGCTTCGTGGACTCCTCCGAGACAAAGACATGACAGGCAAATCTGTGGTCAGCAGGGTGCTTGGTGATGAACCCAAAATATCTGAGGGCAAAGAGAGTGGGTGTGACTGGACCAGCAGACCAGCAGGCACAGGTACCCCAGCATCTCTGAGGTGTACCCAGCCTTAAGCATAGGGGTTTGGGACCTGAACCCCCCCCGATAAATCCTGGTGGCCACCCCAGGGTCATGCCACAGCCCATGTCCAGAGCTGCAGCACTGGGCTCACAGGGGAAGGGGAGCCCTCCAAACCGGGGCTCTGGGAAACCTCCTCTTTCCTTCCCAGCCCCAGCCGTGCTACCTGCAGGGAGCAGGAAGGCAGCAAAGCCCCTCTGCTGAGCTACTGGTGTGGAGAGCAGCACCACACTTCCTTGCTACTCACTTGTTGTTCTTTGGATGGTACCCACAAAAGGAAATGTTCTTCAGCTGGAAAAAATGGCTACACTTGTTTACCTGGGGGAGAGAGAGAGGGGAACTGTCAGAGCCTTTCTTCCCACTCCCTGCAGGGCAGCTGGTCTCTGGCCACTGGAAATACACACTTAGAGACTGAGGAGTGAAATTAATTGGAGCCTAATCCTGGGCTGCTATCAGCAGCAGTTTCAGGATTGTTCCAAGCACCTGAACAAAGGGAGCTTTTCCAGGCAGCCCTGCTGGCTCTCACCCCAGCTGCCTTTACTGCCAGTAGCTCCTGCAGGATTTCCCTGGAGGCCCTGAGTCAGACTGTACTCAGGCTAGAGTCAGTGCTGCTGTTCACCAGCACACACAGCTCTCCTTCTTCACTAAAAAGGCTCTCAGAAACACCAGCAGATAGAAGGTGAATGGATAACTTAGAAGTAAACAAGTCATTCAAACCTGGGTGTCAAGGCATCCCAGCCAGAAATGAAAACTTATTTATACAAGTCTAAAGCACAACTAAGTTGATGGTGTCCTCTAGATACAGGCAAGATTTGTAGAAACCTCAGCCCAGCTCTGTCACAGCACTCAGAGCCATGAGGAACTCCTATCCCCCAGCTGGAAGGGAGGTTTCCCAACAGCTTGCTGCAAAGCCCTCACTTGCCTCTGCTCAGCATCCCAACGTGCTTTACTAGGCTACTTATGCAGAATGCTAATCAGCAGCCTGCCCTTGCCAGATAAAGAGATTACAGGGCAGATCTGGAGGACACCACTCAAAATAGTAGCAGAAAGGTTTAGAAGGAGCTGATAGATTACCGGGTACGGCTCAACTTGCAGCATCCCAGCACAATGATGTGCCTGGCAGCTGGGAGAGCATCAGCTGGCACTACTGCCCGCAGCTGGGGCCTTGTGAGGCAAGGGGGACCCTGATGGTGGGCCTAAAATGCTGATGATGGTGTTTCTCACACCCTCAGATGTGGGGTGGAGACCCTTAATTTTCATACCCATACATGGCCTGTAGCACAGAGGGCAGGAGCCAGCTCAGAGCAGCGTTCAGGGAAGGGATGAGAAGAGCAGGGAGCAGGGCACTACCTTGCTGTGCTCCTTGGAGTCGTCAGCTTTCACAGCAATCTTGACCCCGCGCACGCTGATCTCCAGGACGCAGCTGGAGGGTGGGTTAAAGTGCACAGTGAGGCGGCGCGTGGTGGCAATCTGCGGAGAGAGAGACAGAGCCAGGGGACTCGTGAGCAGTGATGATGATTCCCCACCGAGGCTCCTGCTCCCTGGGATGGTGTGGGACGCTACCTTCTGCATGGCCGCGCAGAGCACATCATTGCCCTTGTGATAGGGAACCTGCACGGAGCCAAGGAACTTCACCCGGAACTGGTCCACCCAGTCGCTGCTCTTGGCCAGAGCTGGAAGAGAGAGCACATGGCAGGGATCATCTCTGGTGACCAGCTATGTGGGCTGAGCTCCACCTCACTTCTCTGTCTTCCAACCCCTGCATTTTTCCCTGCCCAGGAAAAGCTTCCCTCAACACCAGGTACCAACTCAGCATCACAGCAGAAGCTGCTCATTGCTTCCTGCTGGATGCCCAGTTTGGTCCTCCCCCCAGGCCCCTGCTCAGCACCAGGCTGCTCAGCAGGGAGGATGTGGTACAAGATGGGGACATCAGCAGGCTGCACATGGAGGCTTGGTACCTGTTACATGGTCTGGGTCCTTGGTGACTTCAATAGCATAGTAGGCAGGAAAGATGCCCCGATCTCCTGTGCGCATGTTGTAGGCCTCATACCAATAATCTTCTGCCTGCACCTCCACCAGCAAAGGATCATCCACCTCCAGCTCCAGCTCGTCCGCATGGCGAGGCACAAACCTGGGCAGAGAGGCACTAGCAGCTGGCTGGCTAGCAGTGCTGGTGGCCTTCTCATTGGCACACTGCTGGGGCACCCACCACCAACCCAGGCAGTGCCCTGGTAGCCATGGGGACCTGACACGCTTAAATAAAGCACTGGAGGAGGTTTGGGCTCAACAGGCAGCAGCATCCTCACACCTAATGCAAGGGTATCCCCTACTGCACCACCCAAGCTGCTCCTCAGAGGCCACGACTGCCCTCGGAGGTCTTGCCCATGCAGCAGCCTGGGCAAATATTGGTCCTGGTTAGGGCATGAGCTACAGGCACTGGTTTGTTCTCCAGGGCTTCCCACACCGGAAACACAGGAGCTTGTGCTAGCCCCACCGCGGTGGGAGTGCACCACCAGCTTTCCCCTGCGAGAGGCTGGGGACACCGCCTGTGCCTGCAAGCTCACCTAAAGACAGCACGGTGAGTCTGCTCCTGCTCCTCCCCGTTGATCATGCAGGAGAACAACCCAAAGGACTCGGCACCTGGGGACGAAGGCAGAGGAGGACATGTCAGCATTGGGATCATCATCAGAGCCAAGAGAAGGACATGGGCCAGGCAGTCTGCTGAGGCTCCTGCAGGAGCCTCATCCTAGACAAAGCTATGCGCTGCCACAGGAAGGAGAGGCATGGCTGGAGCCACTGAGCAGCCTCAAACACCTACTGCCACCCCCACCTGACACTCACAAAGTTTTTCCAAGCCCCACCACGCCTCCTGGACCACCAGGGACAAAGCCACAGGCTGCAGCAAGCAGAACTGAGGCTCATGTCTGCTGGTGGCTTCCTATCTCCTAAGCGTGTACCAGGGACAGGCAGGGCTGCCCAGGCAGGCAGCCACCAGCTAACCTCCCCCCAGTGCCCAGCACTCACTGGAGGAGCGTGCCCGGCCACTCATGAAGACATTGAGGAACTTCTTGGAGAAGTGGATGTCTGCCTCGGGGGTGGAGTCCTCGGAGAGGCAGACTGAGTCACGCTTCAGCGCATCCTCCTCGTACTCCTCGCCAATGGCCGACTCATAGGGTGAGGAGATGCAGTTGTCGTAGACTGTGGCCGAGTCGCTCTCATCACTGTAGCCTGAGTAGCACTGCTTGAGGCTGACCAGCTCCAGCTGCACGTTCTCATCCACCACCAGTGTGTATTTGACAGAGTCATAGGAGAGGGCACTGGTGTCTGAACTCACGGAGGCTCTCTGAAGGTTGTGCCCTGGCCGGGAGCCACCACTCCCACCACCACAGGAGGCCCTGGGCGGGTTTGTCTTGTCAGGGGAGGACATGTAGTCCAGCACCTCGTCCTCCTCGCTGATGGAGGGGTTGGTTTTCCCTGCCAGGGCTGAATAGCCAGAGGTGTCAATGTCAGAGCTGATGGACATGCGGTTCTCACTGGACTGAGACAGGAACGGCTTGTCAGTCTCCAGGGGGTCCGAGTTCTTCTGCACAGGTGTCAGGTAGATCTCCTCCGTGGCCTCCAGCCTCACATCCGTCTGGTAGCGGATGCGGTCCCGGTGGGCCTCGGGGCCCCTCGTTACCACCACGACGCTGGCGCCATGTGGTGGGGCCCGGCTGGTGGCCTGGTGCTTCTCGGGCGGCCGGGACGAGGCAACGCAGGCTGGGGCCATCTGTGTGGCTGCTGTGCGCCGGCATGGGCTCTCCGTGGATGTGCCCCGGTCTTTGGTGGAGGTTGTGCTGTTTTGGTGATTGACCTCATCACTCAGGCAAACGTGGTCGTGGGGAGGGGTCTGCTCACCTGTAGGGAGAGGAGAGCAGCATTGACAGCCACGCAGAGAGGGATGGTCCCTGACAGGGAGGGTGTCCAGGGATGCCACCCAGACTCATGGAATCATAGAATTATCTCAGTTGCAAAAGACATCTAAGTTTCTCAAGTCCAACCATTAACACTGTCAAGTCCACCATTAAGCCATGTCTCTAAGCACCACATCTACACAATTTTGAACACTTCCAGGGACGCTGATGCCAGCAATTCCCTGCTCCAATGCTTGACCAACCTTTCAGTGAAGAATTTTGTTCTGATATCCAATCTAGACCTGCCCGGTGCAACTTTAGGCTATTTCCTCTTGTCCTACTGCTTGCTCCTTGGGAGAAGAGAGCAACTCCCCCAGCTCACTAACCTCCTTTCAGGTAACTGTAGAGAGCAAGATGGACACCCACCCTGCATCCCTGTGGTATGTTTTCCCCAACCTCCTGCTCCAGCACCACTTGCCTCAGACTCGTAAGCATGAAAGGGTGCAAGGACCTTGGACCCTGGCCAAAAGCCTGAGAACTCACCCGTTTTCAGAGGGGACGACGACCGGGACACCCGCTCCTGCCAACTGTGCTTTTTCCCCAGAGAGTTGTTATTCAGAGTGTCCTGAGGAGAAGAACAAAGCTTGCCTTATAGCCCAAACAGTAAACAGCATGTGGCACAGTGGCACCCATCCCTCCCTGGGTCTACAGCACCCCGCTCAGCTCCCCTCTCAGCTGGGCATGCTGGGGCACGTGATGCTCAGGGAGACCCCCCACCAGCCCCACATCTCACCATGCTGCTGCTGCAAGAGCTGGCATGATGGCTGAAGCAGGGTGGGCAAGGAGCCAGCTGGGCTACATTCATCCACCAGGGGAACTCGGCTGCAGGAGCCCATAGCTGGACAGACCCAAGACAAAAAATTCAAGACCTGAGCATGCCTGAATGCTTTGCTCCCATCCTGCCAGCCCTGCCTACCTTCAAACCACCCAACTCAATGAAATAGGGGAAATCCCGAGGTGTTGCACTGCTGCTCAGCTGGAAGCCATCTACTGGACAGACTAATGCCTGCCCCTGGAGACATCCATATTGGGTGAATTCAGGGGCACACACAGATAGTGTGTACGCATACAAATCCATACGTGTGCACACACACACATCTACAGTTCACTAGCAGATGTCAGTCCTGAGCAATAGAGAGGAGAGGCAGGATCAGGCCATCCATGCTCCCATGCTTGGGCGAGTTTCTGTGGGTGCTGTGGCCTGCCTGCCCAGCCCTGGGTGGCTGGCCATGCGTGTGCACAAGGGAACACGGTGCTCAGCCTCGCTGCAAGACCCAGGGACCAAAGGGCACCAAGTTCCCTCTAAAGAGGACCCTCCTGCAGATGGGGGACAAGTCCTCCCTGCCTGCCTCCGCAGGGTGTGACATCCTGCCTGGTGCAGTGCCAGCCCTCACCCACTCCTCCATCCCCAAGTTCTCCTCGGCTGCACGCTCCCAGCCCCTCCCATGGGCACTGAGTGTGTCTGTCCCAGCTGCAGCAGTGGCATTTTCCACGCTGTTAGTTTTTGCTTAAGTACCAAAGCCCTGCTGGGACTCCCTGGATTTTCTCATGGCTTATCACCAACCCGCAGCTGTTACCAGCAGCACAGGAGCTGCCCTGTCCTTACTTTACTTCCCCACTGACACAAAGGAAGCCTTTGCCCCAAAATTTCATCATGTCACACAGTGCTGAACCACGCCTGCCAGGTCCCTGTCTCCATGTGGGGAGGGAGAGACCCCCTTCACAGGACTTTGGCAACCTCCCACCCTGGCCTTGATGAGTCCCTCCTGTGCCAAGGCAAACAACAGCACGTCCCCGCTAGCCTTTCCCAGGGACACGATGGGCCGGGATGCGGGCCAGGCAAGCTGTCACAGTGATGGCCTCTGCGTGCAGGGTGCCACGGGGCCAGCACACACAAGCCAGCCTGGCTGCCTGCACTGGGACAAGAGGCACAGCCCACTGAGCCCACCCATCCCACAGGGCCGGAGCTCTCAGGGGTCTGTAATGCCCAGCCAGGGTGGAGAGGCCTTCACAAAGTCTTAGAGGATGAACCCAGCCAGTAACAACAGCTGTTTCTTGCCTCTGGGAAGCTGGGGATGTTCCTCTCACCATTTCCAGGCCACCTGCCTGGGATGATGATCACAGAGCCCAGCAGCAACTGAGACATCACCAGGCTGGATCCTGGCCCCACAGCAGAGGGTGGGATGATGCCTTGCTTTGTGAATGTCCTGTCTGGCAGAGTGCCTGGTGCCCCGACAGGGCATTCAAGAGAGGATGCATGGCCATGGTCCCTCTTCTGCCTACGTACAGGAGGAGGGAGCTGGGCAGGCCAAGAGGATGCAGTGTCTCACACAACTGGAGACAGATTTCAGGCTGATCCCCAAGGGATGCCCTGCACTCTGTCCTCTCCTCAGTGCACCACATGTAGACAGGGAGAAAGTGCCTCTGGCTAGAGGCAGGCATCCAGAACAGGAACCCCAAGCACCTTACAGCCAGCCTCTCACTAGATCCTACCAACAGCACTAACCTACCTGGCCAGCCATGCCCCAGTCCTGTGCCACCATCCTTGCTGGCTCCAGGCTCCCATTGCCCGCTGCAGCAAAGCCCCCTCTCCCATTCCCCATGTCCTCAGCTCAGCTGTGCCCATGCCTCCCCGTGAGCTCCACAGCCTCCACCATCGCCTTGCAAGGGGACCATCAGCTTCCCCTCCCCAGCTTACTATCTCTGCAACTCCCCCCACCCCCATCCCTCTCCAGAGGCCTGCTCCCACCCCCAGACACTGGTTGGGACTGCGTGTCTGGGAGAGGGCCCTGCTGCCCCCACCTCCCCCAGCTGCATGTGGCTGCCACATACCACTTGCTCCTTGGGGTCCCTGCACAGGGTGGGACAAGGCTGCTGCTGTCCCCTTGTCCATTATGCTCAGTGGGGCTCCCCCCCGCCTCCCCAGCCCTGCTGCCTTTGTCCCTGGTGCCAGCTGCCTGCGGGCGCCTATCCTTGGCTCTGTGCCTTCCTCCTCCTCCTCCCACCCATGGCCTCAGGCAGAGAGCTGGCATCAGCTGCCTGTGCTGGGCTGGTGACACCCAGCTCCGACTACTCCCCATCTGTCACCCACGGGGACACCTGCCTCTCACTTCATGCTCCTCGGCTGAACGTCACCGCGACGAAAATCCTCCTACTTGGCAGAAGGCAGAGCTGAACGCAGGAGGGTGGCAAAAATAGCCCTGCACGTCGCGCACTTTGCGTGGGTTTGTGAAATTTGCAGAAGTGACAGGGCAAAGGGATTCCAGCCACCTCCTGGGGGGTCAGCATGCAGGGCACCAAAACATCATCCACCTCAGAGGTGGCAGTAACATCACAACTCTGTGGGGCAGGCAGTCTTGGTGAAAACCATCCAAAATCTTGTACAAAATCTGAGTGTGAGCGAGAAAACAGAACCCCCTTGTCCTCCTGGCCACCATTTTGGGTGTTGCTTTTCTGTCTCTCTAATTTCGCACGGGGTTCTGACATTAATACTTCTCTTGCCAAGCACCACTGCTCAGGACCTGAGGCCATCAGGTACCCACTGCCGGCGTAGGGCACCTGGTGTCACCAAGCTGCCCCAGAACCGGTGCTGCCCCAACCCGGGGTAGCTGGAGCCCAGCCAGCTGTTGGTGCCGGTCCTGGGCTCGCCAGCCCGTGGCGTGGTGCCCCGTCCCGCGATGGCTCATTCACGCGTTCGGTATCCATGCCTCGTTTGCTGCCCATCCCACGGGAGCCCTGCGCAGCTCCCACCCTGCTCCGGCCGCACGGCTCTCTACCCGGCCACCCGGACCCTGCCGGGGCACATCTCCGTCCCGACACGATTCCTGGCGTGTTTCCTCTCCACCTCGGCAGCAGGGATGAAAGAAGGACCCACCCGGCGCCTGAGCCCCCGTCAAAGAACCCCTGCCGAGAGCAGTGCCGGGATGCTCGGCAGAGCGCGGGGGCGGCCCGGCAGGGCGGGCTCAGGCGCTCTCTCGGGCCCGGGGACGCGAGCGGTGAGAAGGGACCCCGGGATGGCGGGGGCGGCT
>VZRO01002622.1:1515809-1530324 GCA_013397915.1 Daphoenositta chrysoptera
CTCCCTCCATCCGCCCGAGACAAAAGCCCCCGGCGGACGGCGGGAGCATCCTCCTCCTCCTCCTCCGCATCCCCCGATCGCCCCGAGCCCCCCATCCCGCCTCACCTGGCTGCGAGGCACCTGCGGGAAGAGGTTGAGGGTTGTGGGTCGCTTCGGCCTGTAGACTTCGGTGGTCCCGGCCGGGGGCTCTTTCTGCAGCGGCTCGGGCGCCGTCTGCTCCTCGGCCGGCGTGTCCCCCGCCGCGTCGATGAGGTCGAGCTGGAGCATCCCGGCCTGCAGCCGGCTGGCCTCCCCGCCNCCGCGCCCCCTCCCCGCCTCCCCAGGCAGGTGCGGGCAGCATCCTTCCTCCCTTAGCGATGGGGCTCCCCGGCACCTTATCCCCGGCACCTTATCCCCGGCAGGTGCCTGCCTGAAGGTACATGCAGCCGTCACATTCACTACGAAGCACACAAACGTGCACACCCTGGTTTCATCTCGACATAACAAGGACATTTTTTACAGTGAGAACAACCATTCTGCAGAACAACCTCCCCAGGGAAATGGTAGAGTCCTCATCGCTGGAGATTTTCAAGACGCCACTAGAGAGTGTGCCAGATCGTCTCACCCAGACTCCCTTTCCAGGTGATCCTTTAGGGTCCTTTCCAGCCTGGGCTGCCCTATGATTCTTCCTTCCAAGGCAGACTGTGCCCTTTCTTGGTTCCTGTCCTGGCAGCTGGGACTCATACAAGCATGTCATCAATTTGATCAGCCTTGGTCCACCCCCTGCCTGGAGCAGGTCACTTGGGGTCTCGCCCATCACACCTGAACATCCTCACAGATGGAGAACCCACCACTGTGTTGGGTACTGGCACTGTGTGCTGCACTACTGCTACTTTTTCTCTCTATGGGGTTGAAATTTTCACTGCATGCTTCTGGAAGGAGTCAGGCTCCTTCTTCCCTGTAATGCCCACTTGGACCAGCAGCTCCATCCCCCTTGTCTTACTCATCTAGGACAAGCCTTCTCTGCCCACTCCTTGCATTTGCATATATCGGGACCTGAGGCCATATGGGAGGGATGCCCGGCACTGGCTCTGCATTTCCCTTCTGATGGTGCCTGTGCTCTGGCTGGAGGCAGCTCCACTGTTCCCCTGTACCCTTCTGCAGCAGGGTGGATACCGTGGCCTGTGGGGACTGTGAGGAGCAGGTGTCCCATCCCACCACCCCAGCTGGGCCCAAGTGCTGAGCCACCACACTCCTTGTGGCTGTGTCACTGGGTGAAGAGGCACCAGTGTCCCCCCCGTGTGTGTTTAAAGGTCAGTGGTTTCCCTCCCAAGGCCCCTTCCTTGCATTAACAGGAGCTTGCACATGCACAAGTTGCTGCAGCCAGCAATAAAGGTGGCAACTTGGCATCAGCAAGTTGAACACCCTGTGTTATCAGCTGTTTGTGGTGATTGCAGGCTCGTCAGCAGGCAGAGGTGGGGAAGTGTGGGTTTTTGCAGCTGAACACTATCCATGTCTCCAGCTGCGTGGAGGATGCCCCTTGAGCCATGGGAGAAGAAACAGCCCCAGCAGCTCTGGCAGCCACTGCAAGAGCTCTCGTTGTTACCAGCTCCTGAACTGTCAGACAAAAGGCAGCACAGGCAGGGCTCTGCCTGCTGCAGGCACACTACAAACCCTCTCATGGGAGCCATTTCCCCACAGTGCCCCTGCTGAAGCCCTGCAGGTAACTGGGTGAGCAACTGGAGAAGCACTGCCACTGATACTTGTCCTCTTGAGGCTTTAAACATATAAATGCCTTGTTTTGAGCATTAGCCTTCATGCCACAAGTTCTGCATTTCTGTGACACCAGGCTTGTGTGACAAATCACATGGATTTTAACAAGGAAACCGAGGCACGGGAAAAGAACTGGAGGGAAATGCCAACTGAATAGATTATACCTAGCCAAGGTGGGTGTATTGGAGTCAGCTGGTGACATTCAGCCTAGACTGCTAATGATGCTGCTTCCATAATCCTGTAGCTGTACCAATCACTCGGAAAACTCACAGAGGGAAAAGTCCCAGAAGGACGCAGAAAAGCAAATCAGTGTCATTCTGAAGAAAAGGGCACCCTAGCAGGGGTGCAGCATTCCAGGTTCAAAAGCTGGGAGGAAACTACAGCCACTGCAGGTATGATTTATGGCCTGTTGCTCAACAAAGTGATTTTGAAGCCACACAGAAATCAATCACCTTCCCTTGTGAGTGAGACATGCAGTGATCTGCAAAGATAGGGCAGGGACTAGACATTGGGAAGCCTTTCTAACTGCAAGGACACTGCCACACCAAAACAGGCTGCCTCAGGAGCCCTCTAGGAACAAGTTCATGTCACCTAAAGTCAGCTTGAGCATGCTCATGTCTCAGCATAGACGCAGTGGTGAGGTGACTTTTCCTTCACCCTGTGGGAGAGATTAGGATGTGTGGGAAAGGAGTACCAGCGCCCAAATCTTGCGGCAGGATGAACACAAGATGCACACCTGGTCCCCAATGCAGTCACGGGGACACTCGTGCTTCCTTACAGACCTATCCCTGGGACAGATGTGATGCTGGTGTGCTCCTGCTGATCCTACCTCCCACCTGCATGGTACCGTCCCAATGGCAAAAAGTCCCAGTGTCCAGCAACTGGTCTCTCTCTGACGGTTCCAGCGTTGTGATCCATGGTTCCAGAGCAGAATGAGCCCTGCTGCAACTGAGAGGTTCTCAGATCACCCCTGGAGCACTGGTCTAAGCTGGGGAATCAATCACCTGCGTGGGGGCTGCTGCCCACCTGAGGAAGCTGCTTGCTTCCCTAGGAATGAAAGGCTCTTGCAAGAGGAGTGGGGTGATATGCAAGATGTTGCTTGAGTGATGAAAGGCTCTTCCCTGCTCCCCCATTCTCGCAGCCTTCACTCTCAGAGGAGGAGTGGCAAAACCTTCAGCTGGGAAAAGCATTTTGTGAGCACAGGGAAGCACAGGGGACTCGCCGAGCAGAGGGCACAACTGTGGCCCCTCTCCCTACCACCGGCTGCCATCAAAGCGCCAGGAGAAGCCTCTCTGCCCCCGGCCTGGCACAGACACAGCTGGCCATGGATCACAGAAGCAGCTTCATGGGACAGCCTGTGAAAAGCTGCAAAGCCACCTTGCTGCCCTATCCTTTGCTCCCAGCCCACGCATCCAGCTCCCCACCAGTCCCCGGATCACAGGCTCACGGCAGCTGCTTCCCTCTTTGCAGTGGGTCCTGATGGCCTTCCGGGAGTGGCTGCCAGCAGCAGCACACTTGGATCAGTGGCGCTGAACATCAAGAGAAAGCCCCTGGCATTTCCAGCAGTATTATTATGCTGAAATATCAGAGTGTGTTAGGTTTTCCTCCACATATCTGTATTTTCATGGCTGGTTCAGACCTTTTCATGGAGAACCATGAAGGCTCAGCACAGCCCTGCATCAGTTTTTTTCCCTTTGGGCACTTGTTCTCATGCTTGTAGGTATTTCCAAGAAAGGTGTTTCTTTTTTAATTTTTTTTTTTTCATTCCTGCGTTAACCATTTTCCACAGTTCCTGGAAAATAGATGAGGCACTAAACTTTTATTAACCTCTGCCTAGCTGTTTGCTGGGATCCATCTTGCTGAAACCAGGGTTTTTCACCCTGGATTTCCAAGCCACTAAAACAAGGCCAAACCCCAAGTCCGGTGCTTTTGTTGCAACCAGCCCTCTCAACACACCTGACTGCTGCCATTGGCAAGGTGGACATCATCTCCCTCAGCCTGGAGGCCCATGCTCCTTCCCAGCTGGCCTCCTGCCTTGCCAATCAACAGCCCCAAAGACACCTCTCTCCTCCTCTGAGCCCTCTCCTCAGCCTATCCCTCACTTCTCTTTTCATTCACTGGGGACTTCTTGTTGAAATTAAGGTTCTTTTCAGCCACACATGGGATTATTCCTCATACTTAGTACATGGTTTCCCATCCATGAGGTGTGGGCCTCATCAGTGGATAGTTCCCTCTTGCACAAATATCAGTCTATGCCTCCTTGCAGCTTCTGTGTGTCTAAGCCACTATTTCTGAAGAGCTGCTAAAATAGCCCATAATGAGGTCATCATTGTTTTTCTGGGACCAAAAAGCCCCAAAACCCATCCCTGTTTGGGTGTTGACCTCTGCACCAGCTGCCTGTTCCTGCCACAGGGTTTTATCATCAACCAGCTCTGCCCAGACCCCCCACCTCACTGATTGTCCCCATCCAGCAGTCACCTTCGCAGCCCTCGGGCAGGGTTTGTCCCCTTGTTCCTTCTCAGTGCTTTCCTGCTCGCTGTTGGGTTACTGTGCCTGCCCATATCTCCAGAGACTCACTGCTGGGCAGCTGGATGACTCCAGCCCCATGTCCCACGGTGCTCCCCAGATCCTGTTTCCCCCTTTCCCGTTGCTCTCTGCTCTGGTGTGATCCAGTGAGCCAGCAGCTTGCTTTCACCTCACGCTGCTCCCTGGCCAGGCTTTCACCAGCTGCTGGCACTGCCGGGGTGACCAGGGCCAGCCCTCCATCCTACATACCACGGCTGCTCTGTGGCACCGGCACGGGGTGCTCGCCATGGGCAGGGCACCAGCATGGTCCCCTCGCCCTGGTGCCAGCGCCCCTGACTCGCCACCCCCAGCCAGCCCCACACCATGCAATTAGCCGGCTATGCTGATTTCTGGCCATTACTGAACTGCCGGCCCCCGCGCCACACGCAGGCCCGGCCAAGCTGCTCCCTCTGGGCCTGACTGCTTCCATCAGGCAGATCCCGCAACCTTGTCGCCCCGAGCTCGCTCCAGATGGCAATCAGCTTGGAAAGCTCCCTGGCTCTCGCCTTCAACATTCGGGATTGAAAAGCCCCTCTCACGGCCATTGTTGTCACCACTTTCGGTTCTGCTCCTCGGGCAATCCTCCGTGTCCCATATAAACCATTTGGACATATTTTTAGCAGGCATTTTTCCTGAGCGTGATAAGCTTCCTCCTTTGCTGTGTTTATGAATAACTCATTGCTTCCCCTACGGCAGCCTCGCATCCCCCTCCCACCCCAGCAGACTCTCAGTGCACCCAGACATTTGTGTAAAGCAGCTCTGAGCTGTCCCCAGGGAAGGCACAGGGCTCGCTCCCAGAGCCTGAGCAAACCCTCTGCTGAGGGTCAGGTCTCTGTATTGCAGCACAGGGATGCAGGAACCCCTGAGTTAACTGTTTGAAATGGGCAAAAGAGACTGTTTTCCCCCTGCCCCAAGGAAGGGCTGCAGCAGTTGAGCTGCAAGTACCCCCTGCTCCTTCCCCTTCCTGCCAAACTTCAGCCAAGGGCTGGCAGCCTGTAGAGAAAAAAAAAAATCCTGCTCTAAGCCCAGTGGTGCTGTCTGCAGTGGGGAGCTGGGATGGGTAATGGGAAGAATCCAGCAACACACCCACAGTTTCTGTCTGCCTCACTTATTGCAGGCAGGAGGATCTTCCCAATGCCAGGCCCTCGCTGTGGCTGTGCCCTCGTGGATGCCCAGCACTGGGTTTGCCCTTGGTTTGCCTGCAGCATTATCCCTCCTTCCTTCAGCATACACAGCCCATGAGCCCAGACTGTCCCAGGGAAGTCTGGCCACAACATCCTGAAGCAGGAGGAGGCTGCAGTTGGAGCAGAGATATTGAGCAGCAGCCCCATACCTGGGAACAGACAAATTTTTTCTGGGAAGGTCATGAATTAGACCAAGGAGCACAGCAAGACACCTTCGCCTCCCAGGGATGAGGTCTGCCTGTACTGTCCTGCCTGCAGGGAGGGATTCCAAACGACACAAATTCACTTTCTAATTTTAAACCTGCGACAAATTCTTGTGCCTTTCCTGTCCTCACTGGGTCTTTATCAGTTTTGCAGAGGAAGTATTTCCTCTGAGGGACAGAATGATTCTCAAACCACTTGGCTGCTCCTCCAGCATTAGCATCCTTTAGCATGAAACACACTGACAAAATGCAGAAACTGTGTTGAGAGGTATTAGTTCTTAGCTCAGGTAAGTACGTTTTAAGTACATTGAATTAGAATGGATTCACAGAGTTATAATACTGTGTGATCTAGTATGTTGTTTGCTCAGCTTTACTTGCCTAGCATCAGTAGCTGGATCTGCTGAAACCTTGGGCCACAAGCTGTGAGTTTACACCTAGAGATGTTTTTGGCTGGAATTGAGTTAATTCTCCTAGTAATTTTCCTAGTTGCTGGTACAGTGCTGTGTTTTGTCTTTCTTATGAGAGAAGCATTGATAACACACTGATGCTGCTGTGGTTGTTGCTGAGTAGTGTTTATCCCAAGCCTAGGGCTTTTTTATTTCCCCATGCTCTGCCAGCGAGCAGGTGCACCAGAAGTACAAACCAGAAGACAAGGAGACTCCAGCTGTCAGCAGAAGCTGTAACTCCACAAGATAAGAACAGTGTATGGCCTGCCTGCACAGACACAGAGAAAGAACCCAGTAAGATGTTAGAAGACCCCAGACCAAAAATCACCATTGGACCAAGAGGTGCATGGAGAGTGTCTGAGGAGTGGGTGCATGAGTTGTAAGGGTATAACTTCCCAGAGATTTCTTTGTTCAGGGTCCCTCTCCACAGGCACCCAGCTTGAGCTGACCTGCTGCTGTAACTCTAAACTATTTTTATAAAATCTGAGCCTGGGGCTTTGCTACAGGAAACCTAAGGTCGAGCCTGAATGAGGTGGAGTCAGCCTTGGAGTGAGTGTGTGTTTGAGTGAGGGGTCAAAAAGGGCACCTGTCAGCTTACTGGAGCTGCCCACTGTGAAGAGACTCTGGTCCCAGCAGCTAAAAGTCTCAGGCGGTGTCTGTCTGATTCCTTGAGTTGTGTGAGAATCCTCAGGCTGTGGCTTTTCCTCTTTAAAATTCCCTGCATTATTTCCAAATCCATTGTAATTACCAATTTATCTCCACATTTCTGCCCCCATGGCCTTCTAGGGAAGTTCAAACAATGGTGTGAACCCCATCAGGTTCTTGACAGCGTGCCCTAAGATGGATGGGAGACCCAGCTCCAGCACCTGCACAGGCTTCCATCTTTATTCCACCTGCTGCCTGCTGGGGTCAGAGCTACCTCCTTCATCTCTGTTTCAGGAGCCTCCAGGTCTCCAGCCTCCCAAAGACCTGTGAACAGCTCTAGCTAAAGCTAGCTAGCAAGCCAGAAAGAACACTTTGGGTGAGCAGAGGACAGCTCTCACCATGCCAGCCCAGCTGTATCCCCAGGTCCAGGGATGCATGTGGGTACACGAGGCACAGCCCATGTGGGACCTCTGGTGCCACCTTGCAAATGTCCTTGATTCCTGAGTATGCTTGTCAGGTGCTAGATGCTTGTCATCCTGCTCAAGTGGGGACATGCCCCCATTTGCACCCAAATCCTTAGGCTCATCCCTGAGGAACAAACTCAAACCCCTATATCACAGTGGGAACCAATATGCACCAGCTTTGAGATGCTTTTTTTGTCCCTTGAGTTTGGCTGGCTCAGAAAGGACCTGCACTGTGCTGGAGTGAGGAGAGGGCACTGCTAAGCAGAGGGGACTGGGGCCATGGCACTGGGCTCCTTAAGGAAGCATCACTCGTCTGGGGATGTGGTGGTCCTGCATGGGGGCTGATGGTCCTGCCAGCCCCACTGGCACATTCTGCCCATCCCTATCTCTCTCCCCATCCCCATCACACTTACCCGGGTGGCCAGGCTCTCCTTGCAGTGCAGGCTGATTCCACACTCATCAGTGATCTCAGAGAGGTCTTCATCCTCAAATTCCTCAAGGCTGATGTCATGGGTGAGCCTGGAGGGAGTGGATATGGCATGGTCACACACTGCCCCAGTGGTGGACAGGAGGGCGCAGGGTGCCATGGGCTGGGAGCAGCACTGACACCGTGGGAGAGGCACTCCCAGTCTCTACTAGGAAGAAAGACTTGGGAAGGCAGCTCCTTCCCAGAGGGAATAGGTCTGTCCCCGTCAAATGGCTGGGCTTGGCATGGTCCATGGTGCCCCTTAGGCAGGAGGAGTGTGTCCCAAAGCAGTCCCTGCCTCACCAAAGACAGCAGGGGCATGCAGGTTGGGAGAACATGGACAGTACAGCCAGTCCTATCACAGGAGGTTTGTTCTGCTCACACCATCCCAGGGAGCCTCTGGGATTGTCCCAGCTGGGCACAGACACCCAACAGGGCAAAGGCCAGGCTTAAAGGAAAGGCTGGGGGTCCTGACAGGGCACAGCTGGAGGATGGACCTGCTGGGACAAGTGACCACACCAAGACCCACAGAACTTGCAAGCACAGCAAACCCCTCAGCCATGGCATGACCAGACCCTGAGCTGCAGCTGGGGGGATGTCCCAGCCCAGGTACCTGCAGTCAGAGGGGGCAGCGATTTCCCTCTGCACAAAAATCACCCTCCAGGGTGACTGTGGGCATCCCTGTGAACATCGGCGCTGCTGAGCTGGCCTGCATGGCCTCGGGGGGTCCTTAGGGCTGTCAGCCCCAGCCACACGGACTCATTACACCCCTTTAAAACAAGAGATATCCTTTTAGCAGCTGAAATTGTGCTGATGAGCCCCGAGGGAGCGGTGAGGTGCTCCTGGCTTCTGAGCATTAAAACATCTCAACATGATGGTACCGAAATGCTCTTCTCACTTATTCATTACCACAGGGGTAAATAAAACAACCCAACTCAAAAGTCCTTGGCCAACCTACTCAGACCCCCGAGTTTCGTGTGGAGTGGCCATGGGCACTGCTTTGCTTGCCACCATTTCCCTTTGCTCCCAGCTCCTCTGGCTGGGAGATACTTGGATGAAAGGCCTATGCCAAGCCCATCACCCCTCTCTGGCTTGGCCCCCAGCAGTGCAGTGAGAAAGGAATGAGAATGGTGTTTTGTGACCTGCAGAGCTCCCACTCTCACTTTAAGCATTGCTTGCACATCCTGGGGCTCCCCCCTGCAGTGGCACCAACCCAGTGCCATGGAGGGGTAACATCTCCCCTATTCCAGGTCCTGGAAAGGGAAAAGAGCAGAAGCCCATGAGGGAAGCAGCATCTTCCCTCTGTATTTCTGAGTACCCCACCAGTAGTGGTCTCCTGGGGGGAAGATAACTGCGAACAACCATACCCATGGAGGCAGCCCCTCCAAGACACATCAGGAATGCAAGGACACAGCCTTCAGCATGGGATGCCTGGACCCCCCTTCGCCCATCTCCTCCAGCTGCCCGTGGGAGGGAGACAACGAGGAGCAGGAGGCTCATGATGAGCCTCAAAGCACAGATTGATTTCTTCTCGGGTTACACGGGTCGCCAGGGTGGGACATCATCCATTGCTAATGCCTGGGGCCTCCACCCGCTATGCAGCAGGCATTGGGGGTCCCAATGAGAGACACGACATTGCCCAGGGGCTGCCAGGGGCCCCCTGGCTCTGCAGGAGCAGCCTGACAGGCTGGCAGGGATGGGGACAGGCAGCCCTGTCCGTGCTTGCGGGGGTGGGGAGATGCTGAGCGGGTTCCCCAGCACTGGCCCTGCCTGCCGGCGCTGGGGCGCAGCTGGACGTGTCCTGATGCCTTTTGCCATTCTGGTGCCTGGCTCTCACGCAGCTCCCTGCGCAGCCAGGAAAACTTTGGGCTCAACTGGGTGCCAAGTTTGATCCTGTCCTGTGGCCATCACTCTCAGAGGAGGGTGATGTGCCCAGGAGCAAGGGGCTGCCCCTCGTTCCCCTGCATGCCCGCGGGACAGTCCCCCCTCCCCTAGGCCCAGCCGGTCCCCTACCATTTCTCCCACTGATCTTCCAGCCAGCTCTCCTCCTCGGTGCTCGACTCCATTTTCAAGGGCAGCTGCATTGAGTAGAACCCCCCTTCACTGGGGGACACACTCCCACACCAAAAAATCCCCCCAGGCCTGCTGTGAGTAGTAGTGAGGGAGATGACAGGCGAGCCCTGGGTGCCCACTGCCTCTCCGCCTGCCCCGTTGCAGTCTGTGGCTGCCGGTGCTGCTCTGTATCCTCACTGCGCAACCTGGGGAAGCTCATTAAAAATAGATGGAATCAGCTGTCCTGGAGGGGAAAAAAAAATAACCTCCCCAGCTGAGCCAGCGCCAAGTCCCTGCACTCTGCTGGGGATGCTGACTGCCTCTGCCTGCCAGCCAGCCAGCCTGGCTCCTGGTCTTGCTCCAGCACCCGGCTCCTCAGCACCCTCAGTGGGCACAGAGGATCTGCTAACCCCATCATGGAATCCTGCACCACCTGGCCTCCTCGTGCCCTTGCAGCATTGCTGTCCCCCACAGCAGGGGGACACAGACAGGAGCATCTGTCCAGCTTCTCCAGGTAGAGCAAAGCCGTTCACTGGTACAAAAGCCAGACTGTTTCCAGCACAGCAGGACCGGTGTCATGGCCAGCTGCACTTCCAAGCCCAGGGGAACACCTTTGCCACGGGGCAAGCCCAGCCAGTGCAGAACAGTGCTGCCAGCACTGCCCCTTCCCTGTCTGCCCCCACCTAACCCCCAGACCCACTCTCACCTCAGGCAGGATCACCCCTGGGCATCCCCAACCTCTAACCCATGTTAAGGACCAGAGAAATATCCGGTGAGCTGCTCTGCCAGCTCCCACCCCTCTTCTGCTGCTGAAGGAAAGAGGGGTCTTTCCCAGGAAGGGCTATCAGGTGTTGGTGACAAACTGTTGGCACAGTGGCCTCAGAATAACCTTCACCACCCCCATGCCTCTCAGACCCACTCACTCCTTGCCCCATCAGGATGAAGCCAAAGTAGCTCTAGAAGAGGCACCCACCATGGCTCTGAGATGGGGACAGGGCATCCCCCTCCCCACCAGCTGCACCCCCACTGCCACCCATCACAGCACTGCTCTCCTGCCCCTCACTGACACCCACTCCAGGAGCTTCAAGTCATGGGCGCATCTCCCACCACCTGCTCTGGACCCGGCTTTGCTCCTGGACAGATTAAAGTGGGTGATGTCCACAGGAGCCCAGCTCAGGGCCTGGAGTGCCCTGCTGAGCTAACCTGTTGCAAGCTCTCTCCCACCAGTGCCACACCACTGTTGAATTCACTCATGATACTGTGGTCATTGTCAATCAGCCCCACGAGAACAGCATCCAGGACTCCATCTTCCCTATCAGCTCTGCCTGGAAGCACCTCATCTGCTTGAAACCTCAATTAATGCAATGAATAAAGAAATCTCTACCTCTGTATTACTCATGCTCTTTGGTCTTCTCACATGGATGCTCCAGGACTTCCTAGGAGATACAAGGAAGGCTCTCCATTACCCACCCCTGCTCCCTGTACTGGAAACACCCCTGCCTTTCTCTCTTGCTTCTCCAAAGAGGCTAAAAATACCAGCAAAATGAAACAGCTCTGACTCCTCTCAGCTCCATCATTGGCAGTGAAAGTCTGAGCAGGACCTACACGTGTATTTTGGCCAACTTCCCTCGCCAGTGACCATGGCTTCACAGGTATGTGGGAGTCTGTCCCCATCTGTGAGGGTGGGAGAACCCTACCCTTGCAGGTTATGGGTGCTTTCCTGAAGGATGTGCCAAGAGGCACCTGAAGGCTGGCAGCCCTGCTGTACACATGAGAACTGATTAATTTGGGATTCTCGGGAACTGTGAGCAGGAGTACGCACGTGGGTGCATGAATGGAGGCAGACGTTACCTGCCACGGCAGGAGCAGCTTGATCACTGTCCTAAGAACAGCCTTATATTCACTCCTGGCTGCTGTGCCTCTCTTGACCCCATCCCCTGTCAGCCCACTGCCACCACAGGGGATTTTCCACGCAGGGCTTCAGCCAGGGCAACATGCCGTGATGAAGCTGGGGCCTCCAACAAGCCCAGCAGCCCAAGCCACACTCTGATAGTCTGCTGTTGGGTGCTGTGTGCAAGTCCTGTAACCAGCACCAGTGGAAAAAATAATCCTAACCTACATTAGGCTGGCCCCTGTCTTTTTCTTCCATCTCAATGGCCACAGAGACTGTTTTATTTGAATGGAGGAGAAGGCGCCTCTGTCTCTCCATCAGAGGAAGGCAGCCCTTTCGTCTCCCCTCACAAGAAGACAGGTAGCCCCTTTCTGACACCCAGCTCATTCATTGCCTCCAAACAGGCTTTCCTGACAGCTTCAGATGAGCACGACAGACAGATGAAACAAACCACAGTGCTAGAACTGATTTTTGCCTCAGCCTGAAGGTGTGTCTTTGAACTTCCCGACAAGACACAGAGAACTTCTTCCCCCAGAGACCCCCTCCCTTCCCAAAGGGCTGTGATTTCTGACAGGGCTCCCCCAGTAGTGGAGCAGTTTCCCCTCTCTCCTGATCTATGCAAATAACTCCCTAAGGGTTTCTTTCCCTAGGAGCCTTCCTGTCCAGTAGCTAGGTGGATGCCCTTTGCTTTTATCAGGGAAAGCTGAAGGAGATAGTGGGGATCAGTCAGTGACCCCCTCCCAGGTTCCCACTACATTAGAGCCACAGTCCTGGGGACAGTGGGGCAGGCAACACTGAGCTCTGCAGGGCCCTGCATCCAGCTGCAGCCCAGCTGTGCCAGCCCTCCCTGCCCTCTAACACTGGGTAGAGGGACCCCCAACCCAGGGAGGGCCCAGAGAGCCCCTCACAGTAAAGCCTGCCACAAAGCACTGGCAAAGCTTTTTAGCAGGGCAAGGAGCTGCAACACAGTGTCCCAGAGAAAGATGTTAATGAGCTCCAGTGAACACAGATCCCACTGCAAGGCTTTGGGAAGCTTAAGGATAACAGGGAGAACTCGATGAGAACAACTTTTTTACTGCTGTCTCCTAAAATGCTGTTATTCTTGTTGTGATAAACCGACACCTCTGGAGAACCTCCTGGCTAAAGGAGGGATCCTTTTCCTCAGACAACACCCAACCATCACTGCCAGGCCACTGTGCTTGGTCTCTTCAGAGCTTCAGTCTGCTTGCTGGCCAGGACCAAGCCCTCTCTCAATTCAAGCCAACTGATCACCTAATGCTTGTGCTGGCGTGTCACCACTCGGAGCTGGGAGAGCAGGTGCATGTACCAGAGGGCAGAAACCTGGAGCATCTCATGCAGCAGGCAGCAAGCAGGGGCAGAGGGCAGGGCTCACCTCGCTGCCAGCCATGGCCTGAGCCTTCACCCTGAACCGCACTCATCGTTGCTGGGTCCAGCTCATCTGTGGGGAAGAGCCCCTCGCTGAGCCCCGCAGCAGGGATGCAGCACCTGGGACATGCCCAGACCAAGCTGTGATATGTAACCCCGATCGTAAGTGTTTCACTAGCATGGCTCCCTTCTCACACGACACTCCTCGCCACAACATCGCCTCTGATCTGCCAGACCCTGCCCCAGGCTCAGACACATCACCGCATCTTCTTCCACTTCAAATCTTACACCCTGAGCTCGGTGCCTGGGGAAGGTTTTGCACTCCTGCCTTGATTCCTCAGCTTTCCACCCAGCTGCACAGCCTCTTTCAGGTCAGTTCTTCCCTGGAGCAGGATGGCAGCACACGGGGCTCCTTTTCCTCCTTTTCTGAGGCACAGCAAGAAGCAGCAGCTCCTTCTCCCTCCCAGGGCATCGCTGTTTGCTGGGGAGCAGGAGGGTGCCCTGGGGACAGCCACTGCATCCAGGACAGCGCCAGGTGGCAGGCCCAGAGCTGCTCGGCAGCTCAGCCTCCGGCCCCCGGCTCGGTGGCCAAGCCCCTTCTCCGTGGTGGATGATTCCAGAGGCAGCGCTCAATCGCTGGCTTTGCAGGGTACACCAGCCATGTTGCAACAGCTCCCAGCAGCTCTCGCAGGCAGCGCTGCAATAGGAGGCAGCTGCCAAAGACCCGGAGCCACCAGCAAAGGGGGTCCAGAAGCAGAGCCCTTCAAATATAAATTGCCTGAACACCACCTTTGCTCAACTGAATGCATCTGTTTCCTCACAGGGACCTACGGGTTCCCCAGCCCCAGGGGCTGGGCCTGATGGAGGAGGGCATGATCTTATCTGTGATCTCAAGTGTGGAGCAGCCCCTCCTTTCCTCCCAAAATCTCAGCATGCAAAGCAGCTAGAACCATTCCCCCCTCCTCAGGCAGCTCCCCCCAGCACCCCTGGGTGGCAGAGGCAAGCAGAGCGCAATGGCTGACGAGGGCACGGCTGCCAGGAGCAGCGACCTTTTGCCGTTTGGATGCACCACCGCACCTGCAGGCAGGGGCAGGGCTCCTCCCTCAGCCACCCAGCACACCCCTGTCCCAGAGCTACCCTCAGCAGGCACCAGAGGCTCCAAAACCCCCAGGCATCCCTGGCCTGGCCCATGCCATCGGAAGTCCGTGTGACAAGCCTCATTGGGTTTCGCAGGAGACACAGCCCCCTGCGTCCTAAATCGATGGGAGCACTTGGTATTGCTAAGAGGATCAATTCTGGCACTCTCCCACCGTCTCACTTGGGGTTCCTGTTTCACAGGGGTAGGAAGGAAGCAGAAGCACCTGGGATTTCTAGGAAAGGACTAGAAAAAGGCTTTCCTTGGGGAGGGGAGAGAGATGAAGCTTTTTTCTTTCATGAGGAAGAGGTGTTTGAAGAGGAGAT
>VZRO01002622.1:1530727-1562268 GCA_013397915.1 Daphoenositta chrysoptera
GCTGCAGGACAGGCACGGCACGGCTGGAAGCGACACCTCGCACCCCGACCCCATCCGCTCCCCCGGGCCTCGGGGAACGCCGGCCCCGGCGGGCAGATGTGCCCGCAGCTGGACCGGCGCCCAGCTGTGCCCGCAGCTGGAGGCTGCACCCCCAAGGACAGGTGCGGGGGACAGCCGGGCTCTCTCAAGGCCGGGAAGAGCAACCCCGGGAGCGGGGCCGGCTGGCCGAGCGGGCAGGCAGCAGCCCAGGGCGAGGGGCTGGACACAGAGGGGCACTTGCGGGGGTCTCCTCGGCAGCGGGGAGGTGCCTGGAGGCAGCAGGAGCAGCAGGAACAGCCACGCTGCGCTGTCGTTCCCGTGGCAGGGCTGCAGCACCTGGCAACAGGTCTGGCAGCCCCAGTACAAACCCTGTCCCTGTCGAAGCTTAGCAGGGCTGCAAGCACCGCAAAGGGAATTGAAAAAGCAGCATACACACGCCTTCCACGGGCACAAAGGAGGGGGAAAATGCATCTCAAGGTTTCAGCTTTCTCCCCAGAAAGGGCAGACCCACTTTTGCATCCAGCTACGTCCCAAGAAGCATTTTATCTTGGGTGGGTGCTCATTGCTGCTACCCTTCCTTACCGACCTGAGCAGGTTTCTCTCCCCTGCCTCTCCTCCCCGTGCTTTGCAGGCTATCTTAGAAAACTGTGTAGGCTGTGCTGTGCATAGAAGTGGGTAGCATCAGTATTTTTAGGTCCCAAGGCTACTTCTGTACCTGAACAGGAGAACTTTTCCTTATTCCCTGCATGCCCACTGTGCTCCCTGTCCGTGACAGTCCTGGATGGCATGGGTGGCACTTCTTTAGCAGTTCAAATGTTAAAGATACATCCGGTCCCATCAGTGTTTCTCAAACCACAGAGCTGACTGCCATTGAGGCGACGGTATTAGTTCTTGGCCAAGACCCAGGACGTCAGCTGCTCCTCCAGAGAAGAGCAAGCAGAGCCCTCCAAGGCATACAGTCCTGCTCTCTCTCAGGAGTCTTGGTCTCCTGCCAGACAAACTGGAAAGAGATGTTACTCCTAGGCTAGCGTGGAGACAAGCACACACCCCCAGGGTCACCATGCGCAGGGAACCCTGGGGCAGCCTCCTGAGGGCGATCTAAGTGTCCCTTTTGCCGTTTGGATGCACAGACTGAACGCTATTACCTGCAGGACCCAAGAGACTCTCCGGCATTTATGCAGGGAGCTTTGGGGGAGCTTTGATGTAGCTCCATCTCAAGGCAGAAACCCCACCTACCAAAATATGATTTCTCTGCAGCATGGCTATCATTTGGCCTCTGACCTGGGGCAGAAGGTTAAGGATGCTGCCCTGTCCCACAGCCAGATCACCACCACCGCAGCTCACCTTCTGCTTGGATGCCAAGCACCGAAAGCTCACCCCTTAGTGATGTGACCTTTAGTCAGGTCACCATCCCTGGCTCAGGCTGGCCTGGCAGGAGACCCAATTTGACCTTTCTAGCTGCAGTACTGTCAGTCAGATCTATTCCTTAGATGCACAATAGAGCACAGGGCCCCTGGGAGAGTGGACACACATCTGCTGCAAATTAAGAGACTACGCTTCCGTCCTAGCCAGCGTCTCTGCTCACAAGGCATCTGCTGATTTTTCTCTCTCTTTCAAATTGTCCAGCTGACCATCAGGTTCACTTCAGACCAAGTGCTTTCAGCCTTAAAGGAAACCTGAGGAAAGGTTATGTGCGGAGAGAAGTTTTCCTGCTCCTCTCCCCCAGCTGAACCACCTGATCTCCACCTAGATGCAGCTGTGATACCAGAGCAGCACTCTGCTCTTTCCATCAGCCATCCTTCTCACTGCTCTTTCCCCCTCTGCCCCAATGGCCACATTTCAGGCTCCCATCTCTTCATTCCAGGTGTCTTCTACTCTCAGACCTTTCAGCCAGCCCCTCCTGAAGCCACTCCAGCTCCTTCCTTGTGCAGACTGAAGAGACATGGGGGAAGGGAATTTTCTCAAGCACCAGCACATGGAGCAGGGAGTCGAATCCCTGCTAGAAATCCAAGGTTAGCCATTTCCAATCCTGAGCCACATCACCGTCACTCCTTTGACAGGTAAAACAGATATCCCGGCCAGCACAGAGAAAGAGCCTCAAACGCAATCTCGCCAGCTTTAATTTACATTATTACACTATGGGTAGAGAAAGCTGGACTGAGTTTGCTGTCATCCTGGCTCCTCTTCTTCTAAGGCACAGGCTGCTGTTTTCAAAAGGTTTTTGCTGTGGGCGAGCCACCCCAAGCACTGAAGTTTTACTTTTTCAAGACCAGAACGTCCTTGCCAGAGACAAGAGAACAATTTAACAATACCATGAGCCTTGACTACATGCCCCCTCAGTCAATTAAAGTACTGTACACATTGCCCACCTTGTAGACCAGACATGCTCCAGCACCTCCTGTGGGGAGATAGTTGTTTAGCTTAGGAGGGGTGGATGCACGAGTTGTAAGGGTATAACTACCCAGCGGTTTCTTTGTTCAGGTTCCCTCTCCACAGGCACCCAGTTAGAGCTGACCTGCGGCTGTACTATTAAATTATTTCGTTTTATAAATCTGACACCTGAGACTCTGCTACAGGAAACCTGGGGTCGAGCCCAAAGGAGGAATCAGCTTGAGAGTGTGTGTGTCAGCAAGGGGTCAAAAAAGGCTCCCTCTGTTGCCTCACTGGAGCTGCTCCCTACAAAGGGCCTCTGGTCCCAGCAGTTAAAAGTCTCAGGTGGTGTCTGTATGATTTCGTGAATGGGGTGAAAATGCTCTCCATTAGCATTCTCTGAAATAGCCGAATCTACGTCGTCAAAAACTGCCTTCTTTGTTTCAAACTGACTGAACAAATTAGATGCCAAGTTTTAAATGCTTATTTACACAAAATAAAAATTGTGTCTTGGTTTTGTCGGCTTGTTTGCAATAATCACGTGGCTGGTGTTCAGACTGGTGCTATCTGAGCATGCCCAACTGAGGCAAAGGCTGAGGCACTTCCGTCCCAGATCAGCCCCACTGCTGAACCTTGACAAGGAACTGCATGGCTACATGCACTTCCCAAGTCTTGCTAGTTACTAGGAAAAGTAATGTACCTCATGTAATTCTCCTAAGATAGAGGTTCCAAGTAAGTGGGTCTACACAGGAGCACCGAGGAGGATGGCAGGATGCAGAGAACTTGACTCTTTGTCCTTGCTAGTTCTCCTTGCTAAGTCTAGTGTATTTAATATCAGTTCATGACTTAGCTGAAGAACTGCAAGGGCCAAGGCTCCATCACTGACAGGAGACCCAAGCTGAACAATTCTTCAGAGCTCTGTAGGACTTCTCTGCCCCAGTATCCACCCTCAGTTGAAAGAAGCCTTCACACCACCCTGGGGAGCATCCCAAAGCCTCTGCTCCTGGAGCATCAAAAGCCAACTGCTCCCTCTGCCTGAGCAAAGAGCTCACACTGTGCCTGTGTCGGGAGCGCCTGTCAGGTCAGGTATTGCCACCTTGCCCTGAGACACAGAAAGCAGGCATTATCCCAGGAAAGAAACCCCCAAACTGGTATCCATTTCATGCTAGTTTCTTTATATCAGTCTCCAGCAGTCCTCTGCTGCTTCTGAAACAAAGATGGTATCTTTACTAATGGTTACTGACAGCTTTTTCTTTCCCCATGAGTTGGCCAAGTCCGTTTGAACTCAGTCAAACTGTTAGCACCCACAACTGAAGAACTTGCCACAAAGCTCCAAGCAAGATGTAGACTTGTTCAATCTGCCATCTTGTACTTTAACCAAACATGCTCAAATCTAAACCTTAACAAAAACAGTGAACAGTCATCCCCTACTTGTCCAAGTTTTACCCACCTTTATCATTGCACTTGGGAAAAAATGCCAGACTGGATGAGTCCCAGCCTACTTAAAGGGTTTCTTGAAGGAAGCTTTTCCCTTATCTTGCTTTGGATGGCCTGATGTGTCTGTCATTTGTAATGCTACTACCCGAGCTGCAGCTCTTCCAAATACCATCATCCATATCCCAGGCAGGGACAGGAACCTTGCAAATGCGATCTCCTGCGCCCCCACAAAGCCTTCTAGATCACTTAGGAGATGTAGCCTCCCCTCCCTTTGACTCTACCCCCACAGACCCAGCCACAAAAATTCCATTTACCAAGTGAAATAATTTGGATGACAGCAAAAAGAGGGTTAAAGACATTTATAAAAAGTTGTATTTACAGACCATTGCCTAAGCATGAAACTCCAAACGACAGAAGTCACAATTTCTGTAACCTATGTGTACAAAGTGCATGTCTTTCCCCTTTCTTCTCTCTGCAGCAGAAGATGGGGGTAAGGGAGTATCTTTTTTTCTTTATACCCTTCTACCCCCAAGACAATGGGAGTAACAGCTGGGTCAGACTGAAGGGGACAAAACCTGTTGATGACTGGGTCATCCACAGGCAGACTATTAATAGTAGTTTAGAAGAAAGTAAGGTTGGGAAAAGCTTTGTTTACTTATCCAGTCTGCCCAGTGGATTCTTTGCAGAATAAGAACGTAAGATCAATGCCCCAGGGAATGGGAAGGAAAGGTTATTCAGCTATTCATTAAATTTATTCACAGACTCACTTCAGGTTTCTCAGGTACATTTGACTCAGTTTCTATTCGCAGCCTTGTTGCTCTGGGTTTAAACAGAGGCTTCAAAACTGAATCCAATTTTCCCAGTTGGGAGACAACTCCTGTACTCCCCAAGCAGTTAGTTACATAAGCTCACATATAGCCCCACAGTATCTGTGCCAGGCAGGGATGAAAGGTTTTGGACAGCAAATGAAAACAGTGCCAACAGCAGCCCATTGCTCGGGACTAGCTACTCAATCTAATCCCTCTTGGAAACAGCCATGAGAGAGAATCTTCTGCAGTACTACCCTCCCTTGCACTCTTTGGTGGCAGGCAGGGGCGCTCTGCCAGCACTGTGCTGACCTGACAAGGAACAGGACCCGGCAAGGAGCGTATGGTTAAGAGCCAGGAAAGCTACACAATTGCCTCGCTAGGCTACAAAGCACCAGCGTGAATGCACGGGGCAAGGGGGAGCAGTGGGCAGGGCACGAGGTACAGGAGTTTACTGTATGGAAACTCAAAACACAGATGCCAATACAGAAAAGAGCAAACAGAATGGACACTGGACTCTGAGCTCGAGGAAGACTCACTTGAAGGAGCTGATGTGTAATACATCCTCTATCAGTATGAGGCACTGCACAGGCTACACACCAGACACGGGTCACTTCATTTGAGAGCTCTCATTCAGGGAAAGAAATGCTGGAGAGTGCTGGGCTCAGGTGTAACTTCCTTATTACTTGGATCAGATATATTCTGAGATACTGCTTTGCTCTTATCAAGGCATGATCTTCTCTGAAGAATTCCTCCTTCTCAGAGTCACAGAATCAACTAGGTTGGAAAAGACCTTTGAGATCACCAAGTTCAACCTATGACCTAATATCAATATGTCAACTAGACATAGGATGGCTGAGTGCCACATCCAGTCTTTTCTTAAACACCTCCAGGGACAGTGACTCCACCACCTCCCTGGGCAGCTCATTCCAATGTCCAACCATTCTTTCTGTGAAGAACTTTGTCTTAATGTCCAGCCTTAACTTCCCCTGGTGCAGCTTAAGACTATGTCTTCTTGTCCTGTCGCTGGTTGCCTAGGAGAAGAGACCAACCTCCACCTGGCTACAACCTCTTTCAGGCAGTTGTAGAGAGTTCCTCTTCCCCAGATGTCAAACAGCTCTGAAGCTGCCCATTCCAGGCAATAGCACTACGGCTCACCTGCACTGGAAAGGTTCTTTTGTAGGGAAAGTTCGGTGTGCCCTTCAAGTGTATCTGTTCTTGTGCTACAGCTGACCTTCATGTTGTTTCCATCCCACATAAGCACTACCTTGATTAACTCAGAAAGCATTTCCTTCCTCGTCAGCCTAGCCTAATGAAAGAAATGCTGAATTTTCCCTGTTCTCTCGTAGGATGGGCACTCTATTTTTGACATTGTATCAGCTTCCTTCTTAACTCCTACTATAATTTGAATTAATCAGCATACATCACTACCTAGTACTATTGACGAGAAAGGATGTTCACTATTTCTGAGAAGTGCAGATGCTGATTCCCTACATCAATGCATCAAGTCATGTGCACTGAGCCATTGTCAGAAAAGGAAGATACACCTGGGAGTGAGCAAGTTGACAGAAGGTTCTTGCCCTCTTTAATGTGGGCAGATTTTGGGCATGGCTGAGAAGAGATGTATTTGGCTGTCTGGAGACCAGAAAGCCAAATATTCCCAAGCACAGGTAATGCAGTGCCCTTCTGTGGCAGCTATTGGAATTACACGGTTATATGAGACCCCGGATTTTCTGTTGCGGATCACAAGTTCCAGTCCCTCTGTGACAGCAGTTCCTACTCTTCTGGTCTCCTCTTCAGCACTCTCCCTCTTCACTTGCAAGGTGCTTGTCGCTGGCTGTAGGAGAAAGCAAAAGAAAGAATTTGCCTTGACCTCCCCTGTCATACTGAAAAGTTGGCAGAATATGTGACCAGCTCCTTCCCTGCTGGGATCTGGAGCATTGCAGGCAGATGACTGGACCTGCTTGCTCTCCTGCTCTAGCCCATACCCTCAGCAGATGGGCAAACCTGGCTGTGAGCCCACTCTGTGGAAGGAGAAGCAGCCTCACAAGAGCAAACCCACCAACAGCTGTGCTCCGTGACAGCTCCAGCAGCAGGGCACCGCTCTCCACTGGACAACTGAGCTAACAGTGTGCTACACAAAATCAGAACAGCCAGACCACTGCCATATTACTGGGCTGTGGAACTACACATCCCTCCACAAGGAAGTCCATTTTGTTCATTCACGTGGTGGTAGTAAAGACTGAGCCTTGTTAGCCTCCAGAACTAGGTAGTTTAAGCCAGATCACACTCGGAACTACTCACGATCACAAACTCTTTCCAGGGATCTCTGAAGCGGGGAGCCCTGTCACTTTGGCTCGTTTGTACAGTTCTTCAGCGCATGGCTCTTCTGCTCCCTCGTGTTTGCGTTTTGGAGAAGCCTGGTCTGCCTGAGACAGCCTCACTGCTGTAGAAGGAAGAAGAGTCACTGCAATGGCTCCCTGAGTTTAGATGGCCTCACAAGTACACCCTGGCCTACCCTGACAGAGAGCTGGGAGAAAGAAGTCTGCACAAGCACAGAGACATTTGGTCACAGCATCCCTAAAAACTTTTACAAAAAATCTTTGTTAAAAGCAGAATTAAGTCACCCAGAACAAACACAAAAGTATCCTCTTTTGACAGAGGACAGCTTAATTATACCTGATTAGCCCTACAGTGATCTGCACTTCTTCCTTAAGTGGCTGCATATGATCCCATACAGGCAATAAAAAATTCACGTTAATGAACTCTTATTCTTCAGCCCTTTTAGAAATGAAGGCTCACTGGGGACTGCTGAAGAAAGCATAAAGGAATATGAACGTAATCTGTATTTTCCCAGCTACACACCCTCTTCTTATTAGAAAAGGTCATCTGCCTATAATCTTTAAATTGACATGAAACTCAAAAGCACACAAATAGCTCCAACTCACCTGTACTGGTGCTGCAGCCCTGCCCTGAAGCAGAGTCTGTGACCGGCCCACTGAGATCTTCCACACATGAAGGGACAGATGCCAGTAAACCTAGGGAACACCAAGAAGATCTTTATTAAGAAACAAAACACACCTGGGCTGGGAGAAGCTTTTCTCACAGAAATACCTTAGTGATCACCAACCAGCACATCCATATCCTAAAGAAGGAGGAGTTCAGAGCTGCAGTCACCCAGTGCTGACTACAGACACACACCATAATCCAGCAGTGAATTTATTTAGAATATACTGCTTAGGTTCTCTTCCAAAGTGAAGAATGGACCATTGGTGGTATATGGATGGTGCCATGCTATCAGCAGCTCTCAGACCTAAACAAACCCCCACTCGTAGCTGTCTGAGAACATAATGGAGCTCTTCCTGGAAACCGATTGAGCAGGTTTGGCAGGGACTGCTTCCTCTTGCAAGGACAGGCCAGGAAGACAAGTAATACCTATTTTAAATCATGACCCTTCCTCCCAGCATTTTCTCTCCTATTAAAGACACAAACTTTTGCAATTGCTGGTGCTTACAGAGGCCCCTGTAGCGCGACAGCTGCTGGTAGATCTGCTTCATGCGCTCGATGTTCAGTCGGCTGGTCTCTGCGTGGTTCACCATGGGTTTGGGGTAGTCCACCCCAATGATGCACTTGGCTGCTTTCTGCACAGACTCTGGGGCATTCCATGGTTCGTAGATATATCGTGAGGGGAAACCCTTTAGTTTGGGCAGATACCTCCTGCAACACAAGTAAAAAGCAATGTAGCACACACAATGCCCAGAAAGCGCCGTGCACATGTGAGCCACTGATTGACTTGGGGTTACAGATCCAGAAACAAAGATCAGCTCCAGTAACATCACTCACTTCACGTAGTCACCGCTGGGGTCTGTGCGACGTCCGAAGCCCACAGGACAGTAACAGTGGAAGAACTGTTGGAAGAACGCGCTGCACGAGAGCCACATCCAGCTGCCTGCATTCACGCTGAAATCTGCATCCAGCAGCAGTTCATCAAACACCTGCAGCAATTGGAGGAAAAGGCACTGAGACCTTCCCTAGGCAGGACTTTGTGGCAGTAGGACCCAAGATGCTATTTCAAATGGCAGGCACTGAGCTATGAGAACAGAGCAGCAGCACAGAGGTGATCTGCTGGCTGAAGTCAGTTGGCTGGTCAATGTATCTCACTTCCTGACACTTTCACTTAGGGAGGCATGGTCTGCTCACACTGATAAAGTGCTGGCTTATCTCTCATGCAGCTACAGACTAAATCACTATCTAGTGTTGCAGCAAGCTTTGGGTATTTGTCCTAGCCTGGCAGGCATAACAAGTGTAAAGCACCAACCCTGGGAAGGAGAGGATGCTACACAGAAGAATGTGCACCAAAGCAACAAGAAAGAACCCCTCTGAAGGTCCCACAGCACACTACCACTGAGAGGCAGAAAGGTTTTAGCAGTAACTCACTCACATCCATGCACAGATGCTGCACTTTAGGCAGCACTTTCAATTATGCTGTTTGTCAGCTTTGTGACTAGATGCCCCTGCCCCCACTTTTTGTGTAGGGCAGTATGTACACTGGGTAGCTTCAAGCTGTCTGTCCCTTCAGATGGCCCAAGAGGAGGGTCTTTTACCTCTTTCCTTGAGAGACTCTAGACTCAGATTTCACAGTCATGGAGCGTTCCCTGACCGGCACGGTGATGGATTTTATAATGAGGAGAAAGGTCCGGTTAAGAAGTGACATTAAACTTGCAAAGAAAACAGATGGACTGAGAGAATTTTTACAAAAAAACCCCACAAAACTAAAAGGCCCCCAAAACCCTAGTCCATATTTACCAGTGGGTCCCACACACATTTAGTTATGGTTACTTGAGACTTGTGATACTGTCAGCCTCGTGGTAGAAGGCAGAAAGAAGTCAGGCTGTTGGCTGGCCAAGAGCCTGCTAGCAAATCCTCTCTTCCATGCACCTTTTACACATGAAGCAAAAGCCATACCTGTGTGCCCATCCTTGCAGCAAGTGCCAGGGAGACTTTGTTTTCCTTATGGCCTCCTGCAAGTATCTGAAAACGCCAGGACTCACCCTGACTCCTGACTCCCAGCTGATCCAGAGGTCACCCCTGGTCAGGAAGCAGGCCACCGCGTGCCTGGCCAGATGGTGGATCCACCCTTCTTGTCTCAGTTGAGTCATGATTGCATCGATCCAAGGGAAGCCTGTCTTGCCCTCTGCCCACTTTGCCAAGGCTTCAGGGTTCCTGTCCCAGGGGATCTGTATGCAGATGGGATTCCCCTCCATGCGATCAAACTTGGGGTTGTTGGTGGCTGCTGTGTAGAAGAACTCCCGCCACAGCAGCTGTCCGTACAGAGAGAGGGGGGGTGTGCTGTTCCGCTTCACCTGTGCAGAGGGAACACGGATATTCACGAGCACAAGGACTGGCTTCATGAAGCTGAGCTGTGAGCCACCCATGCATTTATACCCATTTTCCGAGTCAGCTACTGACCACTGCGATAAAGGAGCTCAATGCCAGATCCCTCTTTATCAGAGAGCCCAGATGGTAAAGTCAGAGCATTGACACAGGTTCACTCACTACAATGACAAGTGACTGGAATGATGTAAAACTAACAGTAAAAGGCTCTACATGGCTTGTAACACACTGTCCAGACTGAAGAACAAAGTACAACCAGATTTAAGGCCCGTGTGAGTATATACAGAAGAATTACTTTTTCTTACGCAAAAGCCTCCTCTGTGGTAGCAACAAGCTCAGCCCAACAATCAAACACTAGGGAGGCAACTGTATCTTTTGCACCAGTTCTGGCACACTGTGTGGCAACCAGCATCATGCTGTATATGCTCAAACCCCGCCTGCCCTCCAGGTGAACCTTTTGTCTTACCTTCTTATACAGCTCCCAGAGACGATAGTAAAACAAGCGGCAGGACAAGCAGCCAAAACGCAGGTAGGGACTGAGTCCTGTAGGGCTGGCCAGCAATGAATTGGCATTCATCCTTGGTCTTTCGTAATTTGCGACCCATGCCTAGACAGAGTCAGGAGAAATGAGCCAAAGCCCCCTTGTATTTGTGGGACACGGCTAATGGCAAGCCTCTGTGCAGGTGGTGAGGCCACTCAGGTCTGACAGCACAGTCTCTTCTATTTACTTCCAACCACTGCTGGGAGACATCTCCAGTAGGCAATCCCAACCCCATGCCCCATTCACGAAATGTAAAACCTTTGCTCCAGGATTTAAACCAGTCAGTTATTTTGCTCAGGAAGATTAATTTGCTTTGCATACAGGAGCTAACAACCCTGAGAGTTCCTAGGGATATAAGCTAACACAACTACTTATGTCCAGGTATGTCTATCTCATTTCACACACTGAACAAAAAAATTGAGGAAATTCAGACCCTTTTGTGGAGGGATAGTTAATCTCCTCTTCAGCACAAGTATTTATGCTTTGATTTCCACAACTGACATCAAGCCACCCAGCATTAAATTAACAAAATGGTTAAAATTGAGTCATGCTTCTGCAGCTGGGTCAACTTCCATTACTTTGAAATTGTTTGCCTTGTGCACTATAATGAAGAACACAAGCTCCATTGAAAAAAATCTGATTACTTCAACAAGGGGCTCAAGGAATGGCAACCAGTGAGACAACCTATTAAAATGCTGATGGACAAGGGGAAAGCATTTTTTTATAAGCATGTATAATGCTTATAAATGCTCGCACTAATACCTCAGCTAAAGATAAAAAGAGATGGTGTGCAGTCTGCATAGGGTCTGAACAACTTACATGAGAATTTCCAAGTTTGCAATCCTCTAAAGATTGAGAAGTAGAAACAAGGAAAAGAGTCCAATGTGCTTTAAACAGCAGCATAAATAATATACTGCTCTAAATTTTTTGGGCTTGAGGAATCCAATGAGCTCCCTGCTCCACACACAACCCAAGATCACGGGAGTACTCCAACAATAGCAAACAATCCTTTCCAGAGGTGAATGCTATGACCACTGCTAGGAAGAGCAGGGAACAGGTTAATGGGCAACACTACACTTTTTATTTGGAGGCACAGTCTGCAGGAACCACTGCTTAAATAATGGCTTACCTTTCTTTCCAAGTGTTTATCCAGCCGTGCCAGAGCTTCCGTCTCCCCTCCTTGCCAAACTGCAGGGGCAAGACCATCTGTAGGAAAGCCTGAGAGAAAGAACTTTGTAAGATTTGAAGCCATGCCTAGACAAAGGGCATAGGTATGGAATTAAGCATTCACAACAGCAAGACAGTACATACTACAGTTGCCTAACATGGCTTACTTGCTGCTCTAAGCCTTGTACAGCTGGCAAATCATGTAGGATATGGGGAGAGCCTGCTCATGACACTGCACTTCAAGGGCCTCTCCCTGCAATGCTTCAGGCAGCTTTATGGTGACCTTCCCCACTGCTCACAGCCAGCATTCTCTCTGGTGTGTCAGCACTACCCACAGGGCTCTGCTCCAAAGGCCAGAGCAGCTGGCAGTGAAACATCTGCTCCACAGCTCTGCCTTACAAAACACCTTGCCATCGACATCAGCAGCTCACTGGATAGCCCAGCTGCTCCTGGTGAGGCTCCTATTCTGCTGAGGCTGGTGCTGAGGGAGGCACTGGATTAGTGCAAAAGAACCACTGCAAAAGGGGAAGCAGTAATGCAGTCTCCCTGCACTGCTCTGGGCTGACAGAGGAGCCTCCCCTGGGAGCAAGCGGAGCAGTGTAAGGTTACAGGCAGTCTCACATTTGGCCAGACAATAAAGAAAGTGGATCTGTGCAGAACTGCAGCCCTTAGGATACTCCTGTTGCAAAGCCTCACGCTTTTACACACTGTTGAAACTGTGCCTTAAGGTAGCAGGAGATACTTCCTATAAAACTTCCTACAAAGCTGGTATGGAGCCTCCAGTCACAGACACACAGACAGTATTCTGCATTAGTCCTTTCTTCCCGTGCATTTAGATTCACTTCCCTCATGTGGGTCTTGCATCCCTTATGCCTCAGCTATTCAATCTCCTTCCTCAAGTCTTACAGGACTGTAAGACACAGCAGGATGAGTGAAAGAACTTTTTGTAATATCTTTTGCCTCGATAAGTTCCCAAATTGGTGCTGCTTGGCAATAACTGAATGGAATTATCTAAACCTGGTACACATTTAGTTTACCTCTTCAGGTCTGTTACACAACGTGCCTGAGATGGCAGTGGGAGGAAAGCAGCTGGTGAGGACATGAGATCCTAATACAGTGGTTACATGCTCAGTATAGCAGAGAACATAAGGAGAGATGCAGAGCACTTCAGAGCAATGCTAAAGGGGATGCTGGGCATCCACAGCAGTGCAAGGGACGCCAGTGTGTTATCACAAGGTCTGGCACTTGCTGAAAGAATTAGGCTGTTCTATGGCTAGAGGCAGCCCGTGTCAGGTAAGAACATGTGCCAGCCACTGGAAAGAGTTCCTCTAGATTCCATGTCAGCTGGCAGTAATCCTTGCCTTCACTCTTGACACATACCCAGCTCTTCCAGGGATGGGACCCCATAGACATCGTCATGGTTTTCCTGGATGTCCACTTTACATGTTTCCATCTGCTGACTTATTACAGTGCTCACTGGCTTCTTTGGGAGCTCCATACGGCTAATGATGGCCTGGAAGCGCTTGTAGGTGAGGGGTGGCTTGTGGCCATTCAGTTCAATTATTCTGGAGATAAAATAAACAAGGTGAAACAACAAAGCCTCACTACCACAGAAGACACAGGGAAATTACATCCAAACTGGACCCTGCTATCTGTGCTCAGGAGAGCCTTTCACTCTGGATTCAGAAATCCTTATAGACCTACATTTCACTTGACGCATCCCTCAAAGGGATATTAAAATCAACCAAACAACATCCTAAAATACATCAGAAGACAAAACATCACATACTTCCTCATCTCCATAGGGAAAAAAAACCCCCAAAACAGCTCTAGCTGAATCAGGCTGAGCATCGTATCTCTCTCCCAGAGCTCCTCATCAGACCCCTGTATGAAATCTCTATCTGATTATTGCCTTTCTGTCTCCCCAAGATGGCAAATCCTAGACCTGCATCTGTTCCCCTGACACCTTGTGATATCCTAACCTGATTCTGACCTTACTTCCTTCTTGTCTGAAAAGAAGACCTGGCCTGTTAGTGACCCCTCCTCCACCTATCTTGGATAAGACAAATCCCAGTTTGCATCATTCCTCTCTCCCTGTGATTAGACAGATCACCATCCTCCTCCTTGCCAAAAGGTCACGAGCAGCCCTGTCTCATGGTACGGACCTGTGTCAGATCACACTATGGAAAAAGACAGTCACGGTTCCCCATTCCTCTACTTCACCAAGTATCCACAGCCTCCTGGGGCCATGCGGTCTTATTTTTCCTGGGACAGAGAGCTTTCAGAAGCACGCTGGGCAAGGTAAACTTCCCCAGGCTGAAAGATGCATTTTTTAACCCCTCTCCTGCAGGAGAGGAAGGAGTTAACAGCAAAGCCGACAGCACAGGGATCGCCAGCATTACATAAAGCGGAGGCAGGCAACCCCACGGCTCACACAGGAGCTGCAGCACGGCAGCCTTCCCCACCCATTACAATCAACAGCTTATGCAAGGGGCCGGGCTTAGAGCCGAGCGTTCCGGCGCGCCATGTGCCGCCCCTTCCCCCAGGCCGCACGTGTGGCGGGGCGGAGCGACACGCCGGCGCCGGCCGCTCCCGCACGTGTGCCCCGCGCCCACCCGGCTTCCCGCCGCCCCGGCCNGGAAGCGCAGCCTTCCCCACGGGCAGCACGGCTGAACAGATTAAAAATGAAGCCTCCTGCGGTTTCCTCCCGGTTTTCTGCTTTTAAGTTGTGAACACTGGGAGATAAAGACATTAACGAACAGGAGAGGGAGGAAGGGCCATCGGGATGTGCAGAGTCCAAAGCGCTGTACATTTTTAGTGCCAGGCTAGAAACATGGCCACGGTGTGGGCACAGCACTCTGACACACACACACACAGAGAGGCAGATGTATTCGTTTGCATTTGCCTTACAGCCAACACTTTCTGTCCTGCATCACCACACCACAGTGCATCCATCTCCTCTGCTTTCCTGCATACACTTTTTCGCTGTCTGTTTCCATGTTCCACCCCAGAGATGGCAGGAAATGACAGAACTCTCATGAATACTACCCACCACAATCTTCTCTGGCTGCTTTGTGAGCCCCCCAAACAAGACCAGCCAAAGATCCCCAGAAAATCAGTGTTTCCACTGGATGACAAGTGAGGCATTTCCAGTTACAGCACTCTAGAGAAGCTCACTTGTTTCCATAGGAATTTAGAGCTTGGAAGAGAAAACGTGACAAAGCTGCACACCATGTTTGCCCTGAGGTGCTTGGGATGGGGGCAGGGAAGCTGCTCCTTCCACACGGCCTCTTTTTTCAGTCCTCTTCCACACGCCTGCTAAAGCTGCCGTTCAGTCCGAGACCCACACCATTATACAAGATCCACGGCTAAAACTTCTGTGGACAGCTAGCTACTTCTAGCTGAGCAAATCACTGTGACTAGCAGATGGATGCCAGCGTCTGTAATTGAAATCCTCAAGGATGTGAATTTGACTGAAGTTACTTAGTACAGCTCCTGAATTCCTAAACAGTTATTGGATCTGGGACACAAATAATTTTAAGATAGGACTAGGACAAGTTGCACATTTCACAGCACCTGACACGGGCATTATGCACTAAATCTGGACCTTTCACAATACTGCCATGAAATGAAGTATTGAATATCTGGTATTGCACAATATTGGCTATTATACCACACATACTGGGTATTGTAGTACTGTTCAGCCTTCTGTACAAAAATTTGTACAGGAAGCTCCCCAAGCAGGAGTCCTTTCCTTCCTCATACTGACCTTCTAGTCCAAACCATATACTTTCACAGGACTTTCAGTGACAAAAAAGGGAGGCCCCTCCCCAGGATTTAATACCCCCACTTCAGCCATCTGCCCCAGCCCTATTTGCCACATGTGGCAATTGCTCTTGTTTTCTTGAAGTGGAACAGAGAATCACTGTATTCATCACACAGAACCTAACCTTAATGAGCACACCCAAAACTGGCTGTGCTACCAAACTAGCAATATGCCGCCCAGCACTATCTGACCTTGATGCCAGAAGTTATGAGGGTCTTTTTGACTATCAGTGACACAGTCACACTTCACCTCAGGAAAGCAGGCAATCCAAACCTGACCAAACATAGCTCCAGCACTGCTATGATTATTATAAGGTATCCTACAGTCAGTCACCTGTGACAGCAGTGTCTGCAGACATGTCAAATGCACGCCCTCACAGGTGTCAGCTTCTGACTCACATCTCCACAGCAGCGCCCCTGCGGGATGGCTAATGGGCTTAGGAAAGCTGCTGGCCTCAAAAACCTGACACCTCAGCTCGCCTGCAAACGACGAGGCTGGGTTCTGGCAAGGGACGGATGTGCTCCCCCGCTTCCTTGCGGGAGGAAGAGCTGGCTGCCAGCACTCAGCACGCAGGCTGCCCAACGCACCCCAGTACCCATTCACGCGGACCACTTCGTTAGCCTCGCCAGCTTATGCAATTGCTCTGATCTAAATCCCTGCTCCAGAGAGCTCATGGAGGGTTTAGTGTACGTAGAACAAGGGGTATTTCTACAGATTCAAAGAGAAGATGGAGAGATAACCAACTGATCTGTCCATCCAATATATGCTGAACAAAGAACAAGTCAACTTCTGCAGAAACACATTCTGAGCAGATGAGAGATGAAGATGTGACTTGATGACAGGCTGGGTATTCGCAGTGGGGGAAAACACCTGACACCAGAGCACCATGCAAGACAGGAGAGGATAACAAGATGTGGCAGGCAGAAGTTTGACTAAACCTCCTTAGAAATAACCCACCTTTTTGGCATATTGTACTGACCTGCAAAACCACCAAGGATTGCATGCTTCCCCGTGCTTTGGTTCCTTTAAGTTAGTACATGCTCCTATGAGAACACATTTTACTGTCATTTCAGCCTTAGGCTAGGGTATTTGAGGAAAAGCTGATCCTGATGCATGCTACAAACACACAAGATCACAGTGTTCTTTTCTGACCTAAACCACTCCCGCTGAACAACCCAGGCTGCCTGGGATTACAGAAACCACAGTGCTGACCATCAGAAAACACACTACAAAGGATTTAGATCCTAAGGAGGAGAAAACAGGCAGACCCAGGGGAGAGACAAAACAACCTGTCATCTGGAAGTTGTCAGCCAGAATAATTGTCAAGTAAAGGCTTTGAGCAGGCTAAACTGATACCCAAGAGATTATCTTTTCTGTCTCATTTCTACAATCTGAATATTGCTAATCTTGACTGGGAATTCTCAGATTTTCTTAAGAGTATCTTCCAGCACGGATATTATTCATTTCCCATACCCCTCTCCTTGTTTTGGGGAAGAGGAGGGGAAAGATGCTCTGATAATCACACAGCTAGGCTGGCAGTGCCAACAAGGGGCACATTGTAATCTTCCTACTGGGCAAAACTGGTCAAATTCACAAGTTAACTGAACAGGCTCTTGTCAAATGTTTAAAAGGAGCTGGTGGAGGTGGTACCAGGAATACACTGCAGGGGACAAGAGGAGAAGTGCTGGATTCATTTACGTAGGAGTGAAAGATTAGTCTAAATTGTTTGAAACCAGGCTGACATTCTTGTCAGAAACCTGATTAAAGAAAGATGAGAAATAGGATGCCACCACCAGGTATTATTACCACGTGCTAATTATGCAGGAAAAACATTAGGGTGAGCAGAGGGACAGCACATACCATGAGTTAGAAGGCTGGGTAACAGCTGGGTAACTAAGCTGGAGGGAGAGATGCTCTGAGACTTCCAGGAGAAATAAAGTACCAAAACTGTATTGCCACCTGCTGAGAAATCTCAGCCATGCCAAGAACCAAGAAATGTAAGAGTAACTAGAGACTTCAAGTACATCCACACAGACTATCTGTAGATAGATGGGGTATCTATCACACCTCATCACCTGCCAAAACCCAGTTTGCTAGTTGCCATAAACGACTGCTCCATGGAACAAGAAATCAAGAACCCACAAAGAGTGTCAATTCATGATTTGGTCTTAGACAGTGCTAAGGTATAGCTGAAAATTTTAGTTGTCACTTGCCTGCTCTAACTGTGACTTTAGCATGCATTAATTTAACACCCTTCTAGGAGCAACAATACCATACTGATGTGAAAAAGTATTTCAGAAAGATCTCAAGAGTCAAAACAGTTAAAGAATAGCATCAGCAAAGATAACAGAAGGCAGAGTCCTTTGGAAAAATGAAGACAGAGATAGAAACCTACCAAACTTTGTTAGGTTAAATTAAAAATCACAGCCTTCTTGCACCTCCTAATCTAAATGAAAGTTTGAGAAACCTTTAAAAAAAAAGCGTAAGTAGTAAAAAAAAACAAAAAAACCACGAAAAACACCCCAATCAAAAACATCCCCTTTACAGACACTACAGGATATTTATAGGGCTAAGAGGTGATCAAGTCATTAAAGAAAGGAGAGACTGTAACAGCACAAGAAAAGCCCTGCATATATTTTTGCAGATGTATTCACTATGGAGGTATGTAGGGAGGTTATGACTCCTGTTGGGTTTTTTTTGTTTTTTTTTTTTTAATGTATCAGATGCTGTGACAGACTGGGAGATCAGGAAGAAGTGCCACAAAACAATGCTATGCTTGAAATGCAAAAGCTTGCCAGGGCCGCCAAATATTCACCCAGAAATTGTGAAGGACCTCATGAAATACACAAACTAATAGCTGCTGCATGTAATATAAAACTGTCCAAATACTATGAGGGGAAAAAAGAAAGCAAATACAACTCCAGATTTTAAAAGCATTTCAGGGGCATCAGAGGAACAAATGAATAGACTGATATGAGCATTAGGCAGATGGGTAGAAAATACTAATGAAAACAGTGAATGCATGGATATATGCAATATGCTGGAGGGTTAATTTGGCCTTGGTAAAGGGAAGTTGTGCCTGAAAATCTATTAGAGACATTTGAGCCTGAGGCAAGGGAGATTCAGTTGATATATCCTATGTGAATTTTGAGAAGCCATCTGACTAGATCCCTCACTGAGAAAATTTAAAGAAACCACAATAATTTGCAATAAAGGAAAAGGTCCCTGCAGACAGAAAATTCTCTGAGATACAGAATTAGAAAAGGAATCTATTTTTCCAACAGGAAGAGCAATCCTACACAGAGCTAAGCTAGGGCTTGTGCTGCTCAACATTTTTTATAAAATATCTGGGAAGGGACAAAAAAGAGCATGATGATAAAGTTTACTGACGCAATAAGCTATTTGGGATAGCTAAAGATAAAAGGCAACTTAAAAATTTCCCTATATGCCACACGACCAGCTGACAAAAATACCAGATGAAATTGCAGTGTTGGTCATCTTGTTTCTCCATATGCATAGCTATGCAATCCTAAACTTATTTATACAGTAGCAGCCTCTCAAATAGCTATAACCATTCTCGAAGGAAGCCCTGAGATACCAGTTTAATGTTTAGCAGCACTCAGGAAAAGCAGAAATAATGCTACTGACTATTAGGAAAAGACAGGACACATTATAGCACTCTAAAAATCCATGCTGCTCCTACATTTTGCACACTAGTCGTAGTTTTCACCACTGCTCTCCACCTCTAGAAATATCCAGAAGTATCAAGAAAGGTGACAAAACTTAGAAGAGATATAGAACAGATTCCACCTGAAAACTTAAATGAGCTAGGACTCTCCACCTTGGAAAAGACATAGGTGACATGAAGAATGTGATGGCTATGGACATTGGAGGGGTGAGGATGTAATAAGCATTGGTTATAAATATGGTCTTCTAATATAGAATTAGAAAGGAGCACCTGCTCTTGAGACAGGTTCAAGAATCCTCCTCACTCCAGAGACAAACATTTCCACACAGTATGTGATCACTTCAAAGCTCCTTCCCATAGGAAATTATGGATGTTAAAGATTTATAGGAGAAAATCTACATTCAGCATTACTGGCACAAGTCACATCAGAAAGAAAAGGGGAAAAAAAAGGGGGAAAGAAAAAAAAAAGCAGGCAACCTGTAAGAATAGTACTGAAACACTGTACTGACATTGAAGTCAAGCATACCCTCGAGTCTTAGCTGAAAGACTGTCACCACTGTTTAAAATCACACATACAGAGAGAGATTTATACATAAAATGAGTAAATATATAAAACTCAACATCAAAACAATCGTCCCCTACAGCAAACACACAACAAAGACAAGACATTCGGGTTTTACAATAAGGAAAGTTTATCCCAATCTACCTTGTTTTACTTCTTCCAGCTGTCCGTGCACATCCATCAGTTAAAAGCCCTGCTTTCATAACCTGTTTGAGACAACAGCTCAACTACCTTTATTACAATGAAGCAAAAAAAAAAGCAGTCCATACATTGAGGACATGCTCAAGGAGAGCAATCAATAGGACACAGCTGAGCAAATTAAATGACAGTCAAGTACAGAGTTTAATAAGCTTGAGGCAACACCTTTCTGTACATTCACGTCACTGTCAGCACTTTGACGTGTTCTAATCAAAAGTGCGAGTGTGCAGAGTAATCCTTGTAATTTACAATCTCTACAATCCTTGTAGGCTCGCTCAGGATGACAGTGATCAGGGTAAGGGAGGAGACTGCCCTCTTTGCAGACATGACAATCCCAGCCTAGCCCAGGCAGCACCTCTGCCCTTTCTCGCCCCGTACCTGTCCAGGTCATAGAGGGTGTGGGAGTTCTCTATCACCACCTCCACACCGGCCTCCTTGGCCAGTTTGACAATAGCTGCATCCCTCTCCTTTCCAAACGGCTCCGAGTCGTATTCAAAGGTGAGACGAGTGACTCCCCATTCCTGCAAGAAAAACAATACACCCAGCTGTCAAACAGAAGACTCCTTCTAACCAGCACAATTACAAATGAAGATTTCAGAATTCCTAAGCAGTTTTAAGTCCTGGAAGCTTTGAGGGTGTTCCTGTGAGGAATAGCAATCTGGATTTGATAACCAAAGAAGCAACAATTTTATCAGCTCTAGCGAACATCACATCTACTATGCAAATTTGTAGATGTCAGGTTTAAAACACATCAGAGGAGGTTTAGTTCTTGCCTATTGCTATTCTTAGGTTTCAGCTCAGTCCCCAAGTCTATCAACACCATGTTTTGTTGCACATGCTGTCCCAAAGTAACCTTACCATCCTCTTCCACCATTTGCAGAAACAGCATTTCAGAAAACTCTTTCAACAGAAGTTCTGCTCAACCCCATGTGTTTTTATGTGGGGACATTAAGTAAAACCAATACGTTCTAAATTTTTCCCGGTGTCTCATGTAAGACATCACACAATAGGAAACCAATGTCCAACCCAAACGGCAAGAAACAGAGAAATGCAGGACATAGGACGGCAACTGAATGAACCTTTCTGGTCTGCACAGTAGAGTATGATACTGCAATTCAGATTTAAAGTCCTGCCCTTTTGGAGTTATTTTAGAATCACAGAATTAGAGAACAATTGGGGCTGGAAGCAACCTTAAAGATCACCTAGTTCCAACCCCCATAGTCAAGCCATGCACTTATTCTGGTCTTCATACCTTTAATAGATCCCTCACCAATTACACGGTATAGTACTTATGAAAGAGCACTCAGCCTCTCCAGGCTTTTCTAGATCACAGATTGTTCTCAAAGTCTATGGCCTAGTTTTCCTCAGAAAATGAATCCTATGAGAAGAGGTTTAATGGTTTCCACAGCGACCCTCCCAAGACATCCATCAAGCAGAGCAGCAGCCCACAGATTTGTTTAGCAAACACAACCAGAAATCTACAGACTTTAAAAAAAAAACCCCACACAAGTGAGACAGTCTAAATCACCCCTGTATATACAGGAGACTTTTCTACCTGCAAAACAGAAACAAAGCACAAAGAACAAATGTAGTTAGTTCCTTGAAGACCATTAAAAATAACGCCAAAGATGGGGAAGGGAATTTAAAAGCAGAAAACAACTGCACAAGCCACCTACATTTCTAAACTTGCAGATTCAGTCCTAAAATTAATTTTAGGAAGGACAGAGAAATTAACCACCATGTATATCTCAAAGAGATCCTCCACTCATTTTTAAAAGTAAGAACATGACAGCACCCATAACTGAGTGCAGAGGTCAGACGGATCCATTCCAGGCTCTGGCCTGATCCTATGTGATTTAACATCTCAATTTTAAACTTTTCTTTCTTCTATAAGAAAGCCAGTATCAACTGGAAGGCTTGAAAAAGATGGATTTGGTCTCAAAGAAACACACATTACTATCTTGAAAGAATGGAATGGAATAAAAAACCATTAAAGCTTACAGAGATTTTAGGTAAGCATCCAACACTTTAAATTCATGTAGTTCCTACAGTTTTGAGAAGGTCACTGCTCTCTGTGATGCAGTAGCACACAGGAAGCAGAGCACAACCAACCAGAAAACCTGTTACCTGTATGGTAGTAAATTCCTGCAGATATACAAAAGAAAAGTCATGACTGATGACTTGCCTCTTAGTATCTAACCCAGAGCAAAGAAAAACTGTAGGGGAAAAAAAAACCACCAAAGAGACTGTGAAAACACTTCTGTGAACAGTGCACTTTGAGAGAAGAGATAAAACTACAGACATTTATTCAGAAAGAGTGAGACAAAAAACTTCTGCAAAGGTTACCACATTGCTAATAAGTACACTTGTCATGGTATCCATGCACAGGAGTGCCTTTGCAGTGACTGTTAGTGACAACATAGCTCAGCTACTGGCAGCAGGAGCAGAAACTACATTAGCTCTAAGTATTGCAGTAACAAATGTGACATAACTCTCCTCTCCACAAAAGCTGGCAGCAAGGCACGAGCTGCTGCTAAATGCACTGTTTAGTGCAGCAGCTCTGGAGAGGCCTCAATCCCCACGAAAGCCATACATTCACCATGTAATAGCATCAACTTCCCTTTCCTTTTTTCACCTCTGTTACAGCACATCTGAGATATTAATCAACTCACCTGCCCAGACAAAACAGACTGCAGCAAAAAGCAGTTCTGGCTGATTACACAATCAGACTCTCCAAACTTGAGGCTCTGCCAACTAGTTTTGGTTCTTTAACCAAAGTAAGCATTTTTCTCCAATAAAGTTTTAATTATCCTGTGAATACCCTGCATTAAAGAGGGCATGAACTACTACTAGCTAGAACTTATTTGCAGATCAAAAGATAAAAATAATCCAGACTCTGAAAAGGCTAAAAGCAGCACATAGTTGTGTCACATGTTAAGATGCAGAAGCCAAAATAAGTATCAGTGCCCCTTCTCATCTGCACAGTCCAGTTCCTCTCCCCAGTACTAACTGCCCTCCTCCAGCAAATACACATCAGAACCATTTAGAGAAGGAGGGTACAGATTCAAGTTTACCTCTCCTTCTCAGCAGCTGGTCAATAGCAGGATTTGGGGAGACTAGTTCTGTCAACCATATGTAAGGCACGGCCCACATGACAACCCCAACTCATAGGACTATTGGGAGCCATGTTTTATTTAGTTTTGTAACACTATCAATGACATCGTCAAAAAGCTTCAAAGACTTTGGGAAATACAATTTTAGAACAGGATGGAGAAGAATGATACTGTATGAGAAGCCTTGATATTCAAGGAGATGCTCTTGTTAGCCCTGACATCTGCAGCACTGACATACCACTTTAGAAATGTACCCCACTAATCCATCATTGACCACCAAGGTAACTGCATATTCCACATCCTAAACAGCATAGCAGCAGGAAGCTTGGACCCAAGCTATATTCTGCTGCTGAGATGACTAAACCATAGTCTTGAACAGAAGAAGAAAAGGAAGGTCAACTAACAGAAAAGTTCCTGAATTTTGAAATTTTAACACAAAACCTTATTTGCAATTCACATATAGATGATTGTACTTTCTTCTATTGTCTGTAAAGGTCTATAGACACAGCAATCTTCCTAAGTCAAAACTGCAGTAAGCAAATGGCCAGTAGGGAAGAAGCTCTCAACAGAGAAAGGTCTGTGTGTCACAGAGCAGCCCTGTGAGAGGTGACTTGGACAAACAAAGTTCAAGACCACCATCCAAAAAAGAGAAGCTTGAGCACCCTGATACTAGGTTACACCCTACTACTACAATTCTTTGCAAGTCTGAGTTCAAGTGTGGATCTGGCTCCCAAGCTGGCCCTTACGGATAGTAGGTAGTTAGTTGTAGCTAAGGAGGAAAGTTTGTTATAGTGAAGAACTAATTATAGTTAAAGAGATGCTGAGGGAATCACCAATCATTAGGGAGTGAAAGCAAGTTTAGCACTAGGTCATCAATTTTTCTTCATTATGCTCAAAAAAATTATTCTCTTACTTTAAAGAGTCTTGGGAAGACATCTGTTGGCTGCCCTCGTACAACAAACAAGCGAGAGTTCAGTTTTCTTAAACTGTTGTCCAGATCTTCCAGGGACTGGAGAAGAAATCTGCAGAGAAGAAACAACAGCAGTTAGTGTCAGTCAGATGGGTTACAGCTAAAAGGCAAATGAGAATTTGCATGGAACTCCAGCAAACCTGCATCACCAAATCAAACTGGAAGTTTGGACAAGAACCAGAAAACAATAATTCATATTTCTCCCTGGTCTGTCTAACAACTTCTGTGAGATTGCAGCACCAGCCAGCTCCCATTCACTCATATGCAATTTGTGCTTGTCCGGATCCAAGAGGTTTCCAGCATTTTCTTCTTACTGCAACCCACTTCCCACGTTCTCCCTCAGAGGTGGGAGAACACCCCTGTCAACTGCTCTCTCCACATTACACAGAGAAAAGCATAAGCTGTTTAATTCCCTGCTGTACATTTTTTCACAGGTTTTGGGGCAAGAAGGAATTTTGCATATGAAGTAGAAAAATTTTGATGTATTACTCCAAGGAAAGTAATAAAATACTGCAAGAACTGTGCAGGTTCTACAGTTCTAGCTTCAAATATGCCATGTCACAGCAGAGTGATGTACTCTCCTAGCTCATCAGTAGCACAAGACTGAGCACCAAGACCTCCCAAGGCAAGGATCATCTGTACTTTGAATAATTGCAAAGAGAACTGCAATTCATCTTGCACCATGAAGGCAGAGATGAGAGCATACCAAGACATTCATCTATTCCCTCTCACCCCAAAACTCTAAAAACCCATGTAAGTGCTTTCTGCATTTAATGGTACGTCTTACTGATCCCCCACTAAGCTATAAAACACCAAATGTATAACAATTGCTTTCGCAGTCACACATCACCCCATCTACATAGTAACTTCACTTCGTTTTGTTTAACTCTGTAAAAGACACCAGCTTTAAAACTTTAGTCTCTCCTCAGCACCTGGCACTGCTGGCAAACAGACACCCTTTGTAAGTGAGCCTGCCAACCCCTACCCTTCCCTCAATCCTCCATGCCCACCGTGCAGTGTGATCTGTGAGAATCGAGTATCCGCCTCAGCTCCCTCCAGACCACCCACAGCTAAGGAAAGCTAAGCTACAATTGCACTGCAAAGTGGCAGCTTCTCTCTCCTCAGCTGCACCGCCCGTAAGGTGAACTGCGAGCTTCCAGACGGAACAAGTTCGCTCTCCACTTCCCGGGGGGAGAAAAGGGCGCCGGGTTCACAGAAAGAAGGGCACTCTATCACAAAGGAGAACACCCAGAACCAGGTCCAGGTAGCCTAAACAAACCCCTCCCTGAGCCCCAGCCCACTTTCCATTTATTAAATAAGAGCATCAACTCACCCAGGTGTTCTAAAAATTTTAACAAGCATTAGTCCCATATGTCTCACACATGCTGTGCAGTTAAATAACAAGGGATTTTCAACATGATAAATTTGTGACAACTAGGTAAAACATAAGGATTTGCCTTTGGAGAACAGAACCCCGAATACAAGTATTTGGATTTAAAAAAATTAGCAAAACAAAGCTAAGGCTCCCAATGGGAATGAATGGAACTTTGGCCAACATAAGTAACTTGCTAATGTGTTTTTTGCCTAACAGCGAGTGGTGCTAGTTTCTGACATCTGCAGAAGTTCCACACATCCAAGAAAACATTATTTTTAAAAACGATGCTTGCTCATATATTCCATGATTACAACATAAAGAAGACAACTAACTGCCTCCCTCCCTTCGCAATGTTGGTGGAAACAAATGAGGATTAAACAGATCAGGAATTAATCTGTTGTGGCACCACTTTGGTTCTTCCAAACGAGGACAGTCAGCAACAACATCAGCACGTGAAAGGCATTTCTCTCTGCTGCTGCCTGTATAAAATCTGGTCTATGGAAAGACCACTTCAGACTCCTGTAACAGAATTCACAATTTTCTGTAATTTGAATGTCTACATTGAGATAATTTCTGCACATTTACAATTTTTAAGCCATCCTGTCCTGTGGGGTTCTAGAAACACGTAGATATGGCCCATACAATCCCATTGAGATGAAACTAAGGTCCACAGCAGAGGCAATCAGTCACAACTGCGGTTTCCCTAGCGCACAGCCATGTGACATTTCCAAGAGCACTCAAAGGATCTTCAGCCAGGTGCCTGTCCGTCGACTTCCTCTCAGGGGGTAGCAGGAGATCTGCTTCACGTGTATGCAGGGGAGTCTTGCCCAGGAGAATCCCTCCCTGGGGGTTCCAAATGTTCAGGCTGCTGAGTCCTGACACAACATCATTATGTAATGTTAATGGCTACAGGTACATGAGGTCTTGATCTTTGCATAGACATGACTCATGCTCCACATTTTTCCATTTGTAGAGATGAGGAAAAGCCCACACAGCTTTATCTCTTTCTTTCTTAGCAGCCGATGTGTATTTCCCCATAAAATTTGAGGGATGGGAGGACCGAAGCTACGTGCGCACATGCCTACGCGCGCCCGGCAGCCAAAGGGCAGAGGGGAGGCGTGGTGCAGCCACGAAGCTGAGGATTCTCTGCCCTTGTCTCTAAATTCAGGGAAAAGGGTTTCCCAAAGCTAAACGTCCATCGGTTGCTGCTCTCATACACTCGCCCTACTGATAACGAGACGGTCTAATGACATTACATAAAGTTGAAGGCATCCTCCCACACAGTCAGGCAGCACCGCTGAGAAAACCGCGGCGAGGCCAAGCGGAGGGAGCACAGCCGCTCTCCCGCGGGGAGGGCCGGGGGGAGCAGTGCGCGGGCCCGACACGGACGCGTGTGCTGCTGCGGCACGGGCGGCACGGCCCACGCCGCGCCCGGAACGCCCCGGTGCCGCGGGAGCCTCCTCGTCCCGCACGGTCCCACCCGCGGCGCGCAGGCCCGGCGCCACTCACCGCCAGCGGTTGATGCCCACGGCGGAGGAGGCGGCGAACCAGGGGNCCCCCCAGCGGCCGCCGCTGTGCCCTGCCGGGTCCCGCCGCCTGAGGCCGCCCCGGAAATGTCGCTGTCACCCCCCNCGAACCAGGGGTCCAGGATATAGATGCAGCGGAGCGACGTGGCATCCCGCAGCGCTTCCTGCAGCGCCGGGTTGTCGTGGAGCCNACCCCCGCGGGAGCCAGAGAGCGACCCCCGAACTCAGCCAGCAGGGCTGGCCGGTACAGGTCGGCGCTAAAAATCGCCCTCTCCGTTAAAAAAGCCAAAACCAACCAAAGAAACGAACACGAAGAAAAACATGTTCCAGGACCCCAAATGGTTGCCTGTATCGAAAAGGTACCTGTGGCCATGAAACCCCTTCCACTCCCCCAAATTCAATAGGAACATATTCTGGGCAGAAATGGGAGTGTTCTTCGGTAGGTGTGGCCAGACATCACTCAGGGCATGGTACATCATGTAAGATCCGCGGGGCAGGATATGAAGCAATGGCACGGACTGCCCCGGATCACGATCAGAGTAACTTCATGTTTAGAAGGACCAGGGTTTAGAAAACTGGTGCAACATCGCAGCTCGCTACAGGATGTTTCTGCAGACCCCAGGGATCAGAAATCGCAGCACAGACTATTGCATAGAACCAGATGGGAGGGTGTGCAGAGATTCCTGCAGAACTGTTCAGCAGCAAGTTCCAAGCGAAGGATTGATGGAGTTGAGCAAAACTCATTGCATTGAAGCATTCACTGAGCTGGCCATGGGGATGTTTAAAAGGAACAAGTCAAAGGGCAAACTGCAAACACTAGAGGAGCTACAAAATAAACATGGAAAAAGACCCCTGAAACAAGGGAACAGGTAACAATCCCATTTTCAATACAAACCTACCCCTTACAAAGAGGGTAAAGAGAAGTGTTGTGAAGCCCCGGAACTGGGATCCCCCACCCCACAGCAGCAAGTGTTTCAGAGTAACTTTTCCGCTCCTGCCTGTCACAGAGACACAGAGGCCAAGCTCACTCCTCCATGAGAAAGGCCACTGGAGCAAGCGTGCTCTCCCTCACTGGACACAGTGCAAAGAGAATGAGAAGTTTAATTCCTGAGTCTTAGCATGCTTCCTCAAACTGAGAAACCAGGTGTAGAGCAACACAAGAAAAAAACCTCAGAAGGATGTGATACTGACTCTTTGGAAAGGCGTTTTCGAGGCACTGCTGTTGCTTAGACTTGCACATAGCCAGAAGGGAGAGAATTTCCATCCTCTGCACATGGGGCAACAGGAAGAACGGCTGTTGCAAAAACCTTATACAGCAGAACAGTTTACTGAAGTCTAACCCGAACTGTCTGGCTACTTGCCTCTTCCTTACCTGGAGGTTTAGGATTTTATAACTTCAGGCTGCATTCACTCAGTTAATTCTAGATCCCTAAGTACACAAAGCTCACATGCCAGTCTTTGTCTGCTATAAGCCCACCCCCCCACCCGAGATGCAAATTTCCCAGATTAGGTAAATAACAACATCCATTTTAAAAAAACAATCACAAAACCCCCCCCTAATTGATCTTTACAACACATGCTCTCCCCAGCTCTGACATGGGGTGAGATAAAACGTGATCCAGTCAGGTCTTTGGCTCTGGTTCCTGACACAGTTCCCCATACACTTTGCAGGTGCATTCTTTCATGCTCCTTGCTCTTCTTCTCCCCAGGAGGAAAGGAGCACCAAAGGTTAGCCCCCCCAGGCACAAAAATAGAGGTGCAGGGGCTGCCTACACACCAGTCTCATTTCTTTCGCCGCCTTTGACATTAGGATCCTCTTGCACCTTTCTCATCTCCAGTCCTTTCACCCATGTGTAGGCAAAGGAGCCCCCCAGAACCATCAAGTTACTCGTCCACCACAAGAAGCTCTTTGTCTCCTCAAAGTAGATAACAGCCAGCACTGTTTGGGCACAGGCCTTGGCTGTCCCAGACACGTTGTGGGTGAGTGGGCTAGTGAACTTAATCTGAAGTCCAGTCACATACCCAATGGCAAAGCCAAACACTCCCCCCAGGGTCATCATGCCCCAAAAACTGGGGCTCCCCAGCTTGTCGAAGTGGTAGAGGGTGCGGAACTCGCCCAGCAGCATCATGAGGGGCAAGAACAGGACACAAGCATTGACGTTGTTGTAGAAGGTCAGGCGCCAGATGCTACCATCCACCACAGGCAGCACCTTCTTGGTGTAGATGGCATTGAGAGAGACACAGAGGCTGGCTAAGATCCCAAAGAATATACCTGTCCATGACAGAGTGCCCTCTGCTCCTTCCTGGTCAACACCCAGCCAGAAGCCACCTGCAACCAAACAAATCAGGCATCATCTGAACAACTGCTGAAAGGCTCAAAACATACAGTCAAAAATTCATCATTTGCTTCATAGTGAACAACAATGACAAGAGACAGGCTTAAGGGGCGTCCCCTTTCTATCAAGTGAACCCACAAAATATCATTACTGGTGTCCTGGGAAGACCTATTTTGGGAGTGCAGGAAATTTATTGTGCAGATAATTCAATCTCAGAGGACTAATTCCCACACTGAGCAGGCAGCACTAGTTCAGAAACTACTATTCCAGCTAGTCTTTGCACATAGGTAGTTTTCAGGAGACCTTTTTTTTTTAATTGAAAAGACTGAAAAATGACACACAGGTAGTAAAAATATTCTTCAAAGCTTGAAAAAAACCCCAGCTTTATAGACTTTTCTCTGCTGTTAACAGGAAGGAAAAGATAGGTTGGAGAAGAAGATGTAAAGATAGTAAAAACCTGGATGTAATATTAGGCATGATCAAAAAAACAAAACAAAACAAAATCAAAAGGGAGAAACTGTTTGCAGTATCTTCATGTTAAACTTTGATGGGCAAAGCACTCTCTAACCACCTCCAAAACAGGAGCTACAGGCTTTGCATCTCCAGGGTAGAGAGGGAGACCACTCCCTGTCCAGCTCATAAGCTAAACCTAAAAGGGAGATGCGCTACTCAAGGAGCACTGCACCACGTTTTCATTAGCTGCTTCTTGTTGGAGGTTGTCTGGGAAGTCGCCTGCAAAGCACCTAACACACTTGAAACTAAGCCCAGATAGGAATGGGTTCGATGCCCAGACGGGAAGGGCTTTGTGTCAGAGATCCACATCACACAGAGGATGCTCAGCTATGCTGCTATAGGCACACAGGCAATGCTCTCACGGCAAAAGGAGATGGAGCCAGCAGGACAGAGTCTCACTCTTAGAGAAACCCTGGCAGGCTGCCAGGCACCACACTCCTGGGCAATGCCTGCACAGATTAGCTGAAGGCAAGTGCTTGCATCACTTGGGTAGAAAATACAGCAGCTCTGTTCCTGTCCACATCTTCCATGGAGATGAGATTCTCTTATTTTCATCCGATTCCATCCACTTGTCTAACACTAAAGTGAATGCATGCACACCTGGAACCAGACTGAAATCAACATCTCACCATCCTTGGCACCTAAATGGCTCTCCAGTGGAAGGTAGCTTTTGGGATTACTTTGTCATAGGAACTTAAGACTTACAAGCATTCCTGTTAAGCCAGTCAATGCCTTGCCCTACATCCTAACCACACAACCAGATCTTCTGGTGGTGTTTTACGCTTGGCTTCATTAGCTAACCCTCTATCACACGCACTCAGCCTATTGTAAAAAGCAATTGGCTGGCTCTATTGTATGGTCCCAGTGGTGCTGGCATAAATGTTATTGTTACCAAAGTTAATAATCAACAAGGACTTGGGAACAGGGAGAAAGCCACCTGCTATTTTATGGGCTGTACAGGAGGAAGAAGAAAAAAGGTTTAAGTGCTCAAAGGGAAAAGGGAGCTATACCAAATGAGAGCAATTTCTTCTCTTAACAAGTTACCTACATCCTCCAGACATACAAATTTGGTTGCCAGAGACAGAACAAGGCACAAGCCCTGAGCTACCGCAGCTAAGAGGGAGCGGCCATGCAGGCGGGGATGACTTCCCAAGGGAAAGACACCCCACCACCGTCTCTCCAGGGCTGGCTGTAGGACGGGTGCAGCCCTTCCTGCTCCCCCTCACCTATGATGACTCCGCAGGCCAGGAGGGCATAGAGGGAGGTGGTCTGCTTGAGGAGGAGGTAGGAGAGCAGCACGTTGAACACGGTGGTGAGGGAGCGCCCCACGTTGTAGAAGGCCACGCCGACATGCTTGAGGCAGAGGTTGTTGGAGGTGACCATGCCGATGAAGACGGCGGAGAGGGGCAGGACGCTGCGGGACACCTTGGGGTCGAGGCGGAGGGCGGGCAGGCCGGCGCAGGGGGGCCCGCAGGCCGCCCCCAGGCTGAGGCCCAGGCAGAGGGCGGCCGTCAGGGCGCACTGGAAGAAGGTGACGAAGAGAGGGGCGTCGAGGCGCAGCGAGGGGCTGTCCAGCAGGTACTTGTTGAGGAAGACCATGGCGATGGAGGTGAACCAGTAGAGGCAGACCACCACGGCGATGCGCAGCGCTCGCAGCAGGAAGGGCGCCCGCCGGCCCCC